>WURS02020080.1:0-11993 GCA_011762765.2 Rhinocypha anisoptera | reverse complement strand
CCATGGCCACACTGTAGCCATTGCAGTTACAATGTTGTCGTTCGCTGGCCCTACCCGATACCCCCGGATTGGGTCGCCGCCGCCGCCGGGTGAGACACAGACATTCTCCACATGGGTGGAGGACGTGCTGGGATCTTACACTTTAATTTTTCTCCCGAAGGTAATCATTTTACCTCCGCAGGAATACGATTCACTTCCGGCGACGCCCAGGAGGTCTCGGAAATTAAATTTATAAAACTTTTTCAATTATCCCTCTATGACCCTGAAAAAATTCACGCTTGGTTGCAGCAAAAAAAAAAAAAAAAATTTGACCCTTGCGAGAATCGAACCCACAACTCCCGCTCTCTACCGCCGAGCCAACGTGACGCCTCGTTAGAGAGTGTAATTTATTGTGTTTAATACTTTTAGACCCCTCGGCCATTGCCTTCCACCTTGCACATAAATGTGTATATATCTTAATATATACATGTGTGTTCGTATATATTATCGGATATGATTGAATTGTCATTCATTTCTGAGTTATATTTAAAGTTCCAAGTGACTGGCTCATAGGAAAGTTAGTTAAAAATCGATTCCCAACTTTGACCCTAACGGACAAACAGAAAAGTAAGAGAGTTAATAGAAACGTGATAAAATACTTGTGAACCCTGCTGGACCAGAAGAAACAAAGCCAAATCACCGGAATTTACTGCCGTCTTTAATTTTCCTTAAATACCCTTTGTTCCACATTACAAATTTTTCTTTATCATTTAATTTGGCTAACTGTGGACCGCAATGAACCCAAGACATCTGTTTCTTCATCTTTCCTTCTTCCCAGCAGAAGTTCCTCATTTTCTCCCCTTAATGCTCGTCTCTGCTCTTCCGTCCACACCCTCTTAGTACTTTGTTTTGCTTGTTCTTCTGTAAATTTTGTACTGTCTACAAGTTTTCTGGAAATTTCTCTATTCTTTATTATTTCCTCTGCTAATCTAATGTTTTCTGCATCCATTTTGGTCGCTTCCAACCGTCCTCTTCCCCGTTTTAATTTTGAAATATAGTTGAATATTTTGTTGGTTAATCTATTTTCATCTAATCGCTTTAAATGTCAATAGAATTTCTGTTTCCTTTTTCTCATAGTGTCAGTGATTTTCCAGGTAATTTTTCTTTAATATGACTAAAACTTTAATCTAAAAGTACTGCAAGAGAACAATTGCACTACAATGATTATTAATTAATTTTCAGGAATGAAGGAATTCAACGTAGTATCAACTCAAAGTTATATAAAATACATTGAATTGGGTTTTATCTAATTAATTAATTATACACTAGGTGTCAGGCTCTGTTGAACTATTGTCGAATTTGACGTAATTGACAAACCGAAGAATTTAAGGATGTATTAGCTATAAGTTGAAATACTGACAAATTGAGGAAACTTTGGTTGGATCTTTTACTTATTACAAGTAACTAATCTGCCAAATTTCAAAACGATCCAGAAGATCTTTCGAAAGATATCGAAGTTTGAAATTAACATGCACTCTTATGGGATATGGCTAATTTGATGCAATTCTACAACTTTAAGGGAAACATATAACTAAAAGTGAGAAACCATTTAAACATTTAAGGGTAATAAATAATTGTGTTATAATTTGATATCACCAATATAAACAATCAATCAGAGAATAGTACAGGAAATATTTATGATAAATTGCAGCTATTCCACGCTTTTATTCAATTGCAAGGCATAAACGTGGCAACGTCGCGCTCATTTCGACTCTGTGATATCCTTTGTTGATATACATTCTCAGTATTTTCCAAAAGTAATGCTTGTCACTTGACATTTCTTTTCAATCAATAATAAGTAAAATATATTTTATTGTTCATAGCTAAAACGACGAATTTTTAATTCCATTCGAAAGAACTGACGAGTTAGCGTCCACCTTCATATTGCAGAGCTGACAACGTATGAATATATGCGACGTTGCCAGAATGTATGGCATAAGAAATCAATTTGTTTTTTTCATTTATGATCATAAAATAAGTAATTTTAACGATTAAACTGTTTCCTATAAACAAATAAAATATTAGTTAGTTTGAAGAAAGAATCACAATAAAACAAATAAAAATTTGAGCTATACAATTTTCGATATTTCAAGTCCATAGGTTGGTCCGGGAGGCAAAAGAGGGTTCATTCAGCTTAAAATTGATGTAAATATCGAATCCAGCTGGCTATAAAATATATAAAGTACTAATAACAACTAACTAAAATCAATTTTATTCAGATGCTCTTCGTAAATATAGCAAAAATCCCGATTATATCCTTGGTGTCGAATCAGTAACTTTTGACTAGGGTTGTATAGCCAATACACCCTTAAAGAGCATGGGACGAGGAGAGTCATTCCAGGGGGGGGGAGACCTTTCTGCAACAACGGAAACGAACGCCTCGCCCGGAGGAAATTAACTCCCAATGTTTCTCATCTGCACGAACATCGAAACCTTCGTGCAGAAAGGAAAGAGTCGAATCCACAAGGGAAGCGTGTTAAGGGAACCTCTGGACGGCATCCCTAACTCTTCGCACGTCAAATGAAGGCAAGACCAGAAAAAAAGAGCAAAAAGTAGAAACGAAGTGATAGAAATAATAAAGAGAATAATTATTAGAACTAAAATTGATAAAAATACTTTTGTTTTAAATATGGTGCCGTCATAAAGTTAGTCGGCGTCGTTAACCTGAAGTAAACTGATGTTAGGTGAAAGCGAATTTGTTATGTCAACCTCGCGAATGCATGATACTGGCAAATGGCTTATTCGTGCTTACAGCTGAAAACCTAACCCGCGCGATAGTTGTATTTATTGCTTCGAAATGTTATTTTAACTCTATCAGGAGAATATTTAAACAGTTGAAATTATAAATGTAATTTTTAATCTTACTCAGAGGTTCGATTTAATTAATTTTTAGAACCACAACATCACTATAAAAAATGTAGTTACTGATACTGTTAATTACAATGGTGGTTTTCATACCACCATAGTAATTATCCATAACATTGTTTTGGTAGGTAAGGTTAGAACTCACCTACTACTAAGCCCAAACGCGGTGCGTGAAAATTCACACATCAGGGTCATTTCCTTACTCTGTGCCCCCTCCGGATTTGTAGGAAGATTTGGTTCTCAGAAAATCAATCAGCTTGTGTTTAACTGGATATATTCAGAGGCGTCACCGGTAATTGAGCCCAGGACTCCATATCGGTAACCATAATCTGTACCAATTGGGCTCTACGGCCTTATTTTAGAGCAGTTGAATCTTTTCAACTACAATCATTTATAACATTCACGAAATACTATTTTCAATAAATTCCATTAAATCGGAAAGTTTAAAGGAGAAAGTATTAATGGAAACCTAGAAAAGTATCTTCTTGTGATCTATTAATCGCTGGAAAATATTTTATAAAGGCTCTTAATCTGAATTACTAAGATTTAGCTTTCATAATTTTATGTTCCAAAAGTGAATTACGGTGTAACAAATTTGTGGATCTCAATTTAAAAACCTATGCATCCTTTATTTTGTAAAGTCAATTTTAAATATTTGTTGTCAATTTCGTTCATGAGAATACAAATTTTTTCCAAAATAGATTTTTTTATACTTTTAACTTTTTTTAAAACTTTTATTTCAAGATAAAAAAATTGAAGCTATATCGTCTTAAAAATGAGCTTTAGGTCTGAAAATAAAAACATTAGTTTTATACTGATAGATAATACCTCTGTTAATCCTTTACGCCGATTTCAGATGTACCTATGTTAAGAAAAGTACTTCACGAGTTCATGACGGCACAATAGTGATAGATGATCCTCCTGACGGATCAGTGTTTGTGACAACTTTCAAACCTTGATCCCTTGAGTGAACTATCAATCTTGCGTCTGACGACGGTTCTCCGCCACTCTCAACAAAAACTGCCGCAATTCCCAATGCTCTGAAACCTATTCTATCGCCACGCATCTTGCGAAAGATCTGTCGAAAATACCTTCGAAAAGTTCTGTTTCGTCTCTTGGAGCTATCTATATATATATATCAATCTTTGTCAAAATAAACTGAAATAAAAAGAATTTGAAATTACGATAAAAATGATATAGCAGTTTAAAAAGGTGTTCAACCATTTTCCCTCTTTCCGGCAGAAAAATTCTTTACATCATACTCACTCGTACAGAAATTCGAACGAACATAAAATCATTTGCCAATGACGAAATGCACTGCGACAAAATAGCGGTGTCCTTTGCCGTTTAATAAATTATACAAAAAGAAGATCATCAAGACTGACTGTCATTGCAGACACGCAGTGAAATGAAAGGGCTCTCGACCTTTCAGAATTCAAAAGGAGAGAATGGTGAAAGAATTCGGAATAAGGAATTTATGCGGTTGGGGAACTCATTCGGACTGGACTATTACCACTCATACCAGACACCAGCAAGCCATTCAGGCAAAAAGAACTGCAGATCTTGTTAAATATGTGCATGACAAGTGTGAGAGTTTTTTGATGGAAATAAACCGTAATAAGAAGAAAGTATTCAGTTTATTTTGAGGTAGCATAAAACTAATTTTGATAAAAGTTTAAAAGAGCGTGAGTTACAGGTGGAAATTCTTACTAGTGCAGGCATTATTCTCTGGAAGTAAATGGACAGGGAGATCGGAGTACCATCATGTCGACAAAGGATTATATATTTATGCACAAAAACAAGGGTATTGAATGTAGCAAACAAATTTAAGTACGTGAATTTAAGTTGTAAGAAAAAAGGAGAAAATGGAGTGTAAGGCCTTTATGCTTCCGGACCCAGGTCCTCGAGGAAGGAACATGAACATATATATTGGATACTCTTTGCAAGTGGTTTTGTCGAAGAACGGAGAAGATGAATGGATGAAGAGAGAAAATGAACGTCGGGGAGCGCGGCGAGATAAGATGGCAAGAGAGGGAGTTTTTGGAGGAAATCTGAGGAAGGCGGAAATGGTGAACGAAAGGGTGATTAGTCGCTGAAGACTGCAATGGAGAGTAGAGCGAGGGGATAAGGGTTTGAGAAAAGACTAGAGGTTTTAGGTAAAATGATGTCGAGTGAGAAATGAATAGAGATTAATCCTTGAGCGAGGTAAGCTGGTTGAGCAGTTCATCAAGCATGTCCTAACTTTAATTGGTAGGATACCAATCATCATCATCATCCTCCCAAATACTAATGCAGATTGAATGTTATGCAGTGGTAGTGACACTTTACCCTTCCGGCATGAGGACCTGTTATCTTCCCTGATCCTAAATTTAGCTTCACCCCACTACTAGTTGAAAAGTGTTTTTGGGAAACCTTCATTATCCTTCTACCCTACCATTCCCTTCTTTAAGTGTCTTTCCTTCCGGTCTTAGAGCATGAAATTAGTGCTGATAAGACTTTAAACACCAAAATGGAGTACCTTCTAACGTAGAAATTATAAATCTTGTAGTATAAATTAAATATTAAGTAGTTGAAAAATATTTTTCGAGACTCTTCTGGGCTTCCAATTCGTTTTATCCTTCCATTCCCATCCTTGTATATCCCGGTATGAATACCCTGATATTAGTGCTTAACAGACTAGAACATACCCTGAAAGAACCTCCTAAAATTAACGCCCTCACTCAGTTCCATTTGTAAACACAATCTTACCGATATTAACCATTTATGAACGCGAGTTTTACTGAACTCACTGAGTATAAATATCACCCCACGCTCGGTCCTTGGGTCACTACGATGATGCTGCTTCATGTAAAAATATTTAGCCTCATAGGGATAATTCTTATTGTTAAGATTTATTAAATGTCGGTCATTATGCTGGAAGCCGCCTAATTTTTCCGCAGTGAATGATTCTCATTTATGGATAATTCATTCAGTCACTGGACACGTATATTACTACTATATAATATATTAACTATACGAATATTATACTACTATAATCGAGAAAATTTCATTTTGCTTCCATCCACAATTATAAATTAATTCCTCTCAATTCTACATTCTATTGAAAATGGTAGGCGTATTTATTTTTAATATTAATTATTCCAATTTAATAAAAATCCACCTTTTGGTCGAATTTCCCAGACCGTATTCATAAAAAAACGACGGGGGGAAGATTCGTAGTTTGGGCAAAGAGAATCCCACCTCAATCTGGATTGAATCAACGACCACATATACCAATGAAAGGGGGAGGGGGTGGGGGGGGGGGAAGGCAATAATATGCAGAGCGGTAAAGTTGAAACAAAAACCACGCACTATTAATTCTTTCGGAGAAAAACGTTAGCTATAGAAATGGATTTGCTTCGGGAGCAATTTTTTATTCGCATGACCAATTAAAAGCGCTAAAGCAAGGGGAACGCGGAACGAAAATAAATTTTGCGGAATCAAGATTTACGACCACCTTTACTCACGGCATTCTGGGATTCACCGTGGGGGTAATATCTTCCCCGAGGGGAAAGGGGAGGGGGGGAGAAGGTGGCGGGGGAAAGGGAAGCAGAAGTCCCTCCCTCCCTTCCCGGCAACACCCCTCCGTGAGGGTAATGAATCATTTTAGCCAAATTGCAGCACGCAGGTTTCATAATTCCCCTTCATTTGGCCCCCGATAATATTTCATCACCGGTTCCGACTGTCGGCATCGTTCTTCCTACTCGCCACAGTCTCATCTGGCTGGAGTGGATGAGAAGGGGTTGAGGGGGAGCAAATGACCCCGCCGCTGCCCTTCCAGAAGGACCAGGAGGGAAGAGACCAACAAATCCGACGAGCAATACTTGAGAGGGAGGTCCGCCACTAGGATTCAGGTTTCAAAGCTGCAAATTCCCTTGAACAGTCCAAAGGAAAACCGCTGCGAACTTCTTTATGCGAGTCAATCAAAAATATCCTGGAACTGGATGACATCGTCTTTCTTTAATCGTATGTAGTACCCTGATGCCTTCTCGAGATTGACCGAGGTGATTGAGGAAAACACACAATTTACAAATTAATTTCGAAATGATTAAACCCTGGTACTTTTCCACGGATTTATTTTATAAAAAAAAAGAACATGGCCAGTTGCGCCTTCATCGAGGCATTATCTGGGCGGATGACGAACAAAGGTGAAACCGGTCGCATAAGTTTTTTTTAAATAAACCTTTTGGAAAAGTATCCAAGAGTTCAGATAATTCCAAATTGTATATTCTATGCCTCCACGAAGTCACGCTTGACACTACTAATTTTGTCCGTTAACAAATTATTTAGAAAGAACACCAGTCATTTAAAATTCTTTCAATGTTCAAAGGTGAAGAAGCGCTAGGAAGGGGCGAGGGAAGAACGAGTGGAATGAAATTTCTCGGCGAGGATTTGGCCTCCCACACGAGTCGAAATGTCTCTCAAAAAAAAAGGACGAGGGTAAAAAAAAAGTTTTCATATCTTAATAAAATAACCGTTTAAAGGAACGGTATCCCTGAATAAATTATCATGGCCCTTTCCCCATAAGCTACATATTTTTAACAAAAATTGAAAATGAAAGTCTCTGAGGAGACCGTCTTTTGGTGAAATTCCGTAATGACGCAAGCCGTGTAGGTTTTTCTTGGTTGTATTTCCACAGTAAAAATATATCTACACGACCGGTTTCGACGGATTATCGCCAACACAGATGATGAAGGTACGTAATTCGTCGAAACCGGTCATGTTGATGTATTTTTATTGTGGAAATAAAATCAAGAAAAACCTACATAACTTGTGCCGATAGGTGAAACAATATTTTAAGGTAGTTTTACGAGGTGCATTCAAGTTAAAAAGCCTCCCATTTTTTTCTAACTTATTATTCACCTTAAAAACAATGAAACTTTTGCTACTTCTCGATGTTATTTCCCTGCAGCCTTACACATTTTTCGGAACGTCGACGCCATGATTCTATGGCCGCGGCGAAGGCTTCTTTAGCTGTCTGTTTTGACCACTGGAAAATCGCTGTGATGCTTTCGGTGTGCGAGGCCGAGATTGTTATGGTTCGTTGTCACATGATGTTCATTCTGCCTTCTTTAAACTGTCGCACCCATTAACGCACTTTCGACACACCCATGACGCCATCACCACATGTCTCCTTCAACTGGCGATGGATTTCAATCGGTGTCACACAACACGAATGATTACACGCTGGTCATGTAACTAAATCATCGCCAATTTAAAAAACAGAAAACGAAATACAACAAACAGCTCTCATTCTCCCGGCTGCCGCTAGAGGTGCTGTCTGTCATACAGTGCTGCCATCTCTGTCACTCATTGACAAAAAGTGCCCGCTCAATTTAAAACAAACCGCATGTTTCTATCTGTTTCCAGTCCGGAGAAAAAAAATTGGAGGCCTTACGATTTCAATGCACTTCGTATATGCCACGATTACTAACGCTTTGAGTGATTCAGAAGTAATTTCAATAACGACCAAACATTCGTTCAAAACCTATATATATAAATTAGCTCGATGCCAACACGAGAGAAGTATTATGGATTTCAATGCTCAAAAAACGGCTCTGGTTCCAAGCGACTGTAAATGATTATCATGGGAGATTTGATTTTTGACGCTGTATCCGTAATTTACGTCCTAATATTTATTTTCTCTATTACGCAAACATAGCCGATTTGGAAATGAAATCCAGCGATACGAGTGAGCCCTTCGGTCCCATTGGATTCGTTCCGGGCGAGGAGATGACTGCAGCGCTCGGAATTAGGTTGATCAAACGCAAAGTGTCCGATGGCTGTACTGCATGATCCCATGCGACTCCGAGCACGAAGAAAATTATCCTCACAAGTCAATAAACCGAACAGCCAATCCCGAGAGGGGAATTTCAATTTAAGCGAACGTTACGGAAATTGATTAACGGCATTCCGACGGTGGATGTTCCGGATGTAATCGAGCCAGATTATTTCCATCATCAGGCCGCGTGGTTATCGCGATGGAAGATTGAGATTTTCCTAAATGAGCTGGCCTTATAATTTGGAAAATTACTATAATCCTCAATCAGCTATTCGAAGCGCCGAAATCCATTTCATTCGGGACGAAATTACAGATGAGGAGATAGCGAGCGCCTCGCCCAATCATAAAATTGAAATAGCAGTCATTGGCTCAGATTATATTTCCAATTTATCAAAAATTGGAAAAATTTGGAGGAAATGCCTCGTCGCTCGATAATCAATGTTTAGCGAAGGGCGGTTGACATCTTATCAATTTAACTGATAATTTGATTCAAAATGGCTCCAGGTTCTTCTTTGACAAAGCAATATAAATTCTAATGTACCCAGGACGATACACTTATTTACCACTATCATATTTGTCACCTATTCTTTGCATAAGATTAATGTTAGGTTTTGCTTCTTTAAATAATAATCCACAGGTCCGAGACGCGAGATTCTTATGTGAACGTAACTAATTATCTTAACGATCGCATAAACCCAATCATCCTTATCCATAATTTTTTAAAAACAAAAATTGGAAACAAAAAAAGTCAACAGTCCCCAGCATATTAATTGAATCCATCTTACATTATATGCTCCAGAGTTCTCTTTTTAAATAAGGAAATCCTTAACTTTACACTATGTTTTTTACAATTTCAATGAAATAGCGATTTCTTATTGAACTACACACTAATAGATGCGGGAGTCAGAGGAGATCACGGCTAAGGCGACCAAATGACCAACCACGCGGCTCCTGACCTTATAAGTATACCAGTAAAGCGGTCAAAATAAGACACGGCACTCAATTGTCCTGATGGCGATGCTAAAGACGAGAATTAAGGATGTCTGCAATAATGGAGACTCCCGTCTGGTAAAATACCCGAGGGTCTTTTATGCATACAATATGCCGGGAAAGCACCAGTTTCTATAATTAATTTTTGTTTTTATAATCTATATTTTGAGAATGTGGTTCAATGGTAGGTGGATATTAGACCTGACGGATTTTAGTACGTACGATTTTTACAAATTAGACAGGTTCAGACTATACTTGATGAAATCCCATAATGACAAACGAAGGGAAACAAGAATACTCCATAGAAAAAAAACTATCAACGGCAGATGTCGTCAATTTGTCCACGTTTCCAGGCTGGAATAAAAAAAACCTGAGGGATCTAGTTCGGAAAAACTGAAATAGATTGAAAAAGTCGCATTATTGCAAAAAAAATATAATAATGCTGAATCAAAATATTCATTCTCATTATTTTGAAGAGGAAGTACTCTGTGTATTATAATTTAACCGCAAATGACTGTTCTGTCCTGTTTCACTCACGGCTCTAGAGTTAATTGACAATTTTTTAAATTCCTTCCTTTAATTCTCGCTATAGGACAGGATTCTGCGTAAAAAAAACATTTAATTCACATGCATTGCTTCTTGTATTAAAACTGCTGCACACATACAATTTGTTAACATTATTTTTTTTTTAATCGGTATAATTTTCATCAAAATTATATAGCGGAAATATCTAGGATCGCTTATTAGAATGTAAAAGAGACAAAATAAGTCGTCATAATTGGACAAATACCTAAGTTATCTAGAACTATACCCACGACTTCCATAAACTTATTCATGAAACAAGAGATAAAGTATTCCTATGATATTGGGATTTTGCTACAAATATGCATTTTAAATTATGAAGTAAATATACCCATGTATTCACTTGATGTCTTTTGAATTGCTGAATCGTTCCAGAATGGAAAATAATTAAATAAAATTTCAGAGCAGAATAAATAGTCGTTATTAGTAAACGGATGGAGTGGAAACAGAGAGAGGAAACAGATGGAGGAAACAGTGGAGAGGAAACATTATTCTTTTGCCTAATGTATCCAGTTCCAAGTTTACTATGTTTTTAAATATATTTAAGTGCCATTTACTGTTTTTATCATTTCATTCAGTAATGCTATTATATTGAAGCAGTAGGAAAAAGTTGGATGAAAATAGGAGGATTCAACGTGTTGGTTTAATTCCTTAATGACATTAAAAATATAACTTTTGGATTAAGTCTACGGTTTAATTCTAAAATTATTAGAGCGTTTCGCGCTGATTTCGACATGTTTCCTATATAAATATTTAAAAAGATTTTTATCGTAAAAAATTTATAAAGTCCAGCATTTAATTAAAATATGTTTGCCTCGCGATTTGTTCCAAAGCTACAGCATATGAGTCATCAAGAAGGCCATGTTGTAGGTTGTACGTAATACTGGGAATCCGAGATTTACATTAACCCAGCTTCTACAGTTTTTTTTTCAGAAACGATTGCGGGGAAAGAAATAACCGTTGTTATTAAAGGATCAAATGACGCAGTCGAATACGGTAAGTCTCTGTCGCCATCTGCGCCTTGGAAATTAAATTTTTAGTCGATCGGACAGGGAGATTCCCGTTTCTGCAATTCCGCTTTCATTTCGCGGATTGTCTGTCTGTCTCGAATTAAATTCAGTCGTGTTTCCGCTTTAAAATATATATATATATATATATATATATATGTGTGTGTATATAAATAAATAAACAGATATAGCTGATAACAGAGACAAAAATAAAAAGGACACTCGCAGGGATTATTTCGGACGTTTCGGCGGATGTACCTCCTTCGACTGCGACAGACGTCCGAAATAATCCCTGTGAGTGTCCTTTTTATTTGTGACTCTGTTCTCAACTATATATGCTAATTTGTTTGTATATATGTGAAGTGCGCTTCGCCGCCACCAAGATTTTCTAAGTGAATATATATATATATATAGGAAAATGGATAGGAACACATAAAAGGACGAACACACAATGTGGTTGAAAATATTTTATGGAAACCGACCAATCCGAATTTGAATGCTGCATTTTTGCCAAATGGCGGTTACTTCTGTATGAATGAATATGTGGCCTAAACGGCTCAATTTCCATCTGTTGGCGGCAAAAGCTGTAAATATAATGCCTTCGAGTTCATGTGTGACGAAGGAGTCCTCGGTGGTGTAATGGTCAGCACGTCCGCCCGGCAAGTGGAAAGTCCGGGTTCAAGTCCCGG
>WURS02020069.1:0-11993 GCA_011762765.2 Rhinocypha anisoptera | reverse complement strand
AAGGTGGATAGGACACACCCTGAGGCATAATGGGTTCGTGAAGAATATAATAGAAGGAAAAATAGAGGGGAGGGCCCTTCGAGGAAGGCCGAGGGATAGATACGTATATAGGGCAAATTATTAGAGACGTTAGAAGGAAGACCTACCAAGGAGCAAGATACCTACTACCACGAGCTAGTACTAGATAGGAAAGGATGGAGGGCTGCAGTCAACCAATCTTCGGATTGAAGTACTGATGATTATCATAAAGAGTAAAATATATTTTTTTTCTATTATTCACTATGTTAATTTCTTTGGACACATATTTCATCTTTGATGACGAATTCACGAGTTCAGGAAATATTATTAGACAAACCAAACAGCTATCGGCCTTGGGCGAGAATCGAATCGTGGAAATGCTTTACTCAATATGTTACTCGGTGTCCGTGAAATTCTATTTCTTATTCCCAACTTGCTCGTCATTTTATTTGATTGTACAAGAAATTACTCAGCCTATAATAATAAAACATTTGATTTAACCATCTTAATGGTATGATGATTTTCATCAGCGTCGAATTTACAATTTTCTTTGGAACCGTATGCACAACTACTTAGGGGAATTTCGCAAGTATGTATTTCATTCATTACTACGCGTTTTAATACTCAAGGGGTTATTTTTTTCTAATGTTCAGTTTTGACTTTCTACATCTTACCACCTCACTTTTTGTGTACTTTGTTGTCACTCAGAAGTATCTCCTTCATAATATTTTACACTACTTGCTATCTTCCTCGATGGCGGTGAAAACGTTGCCAGCATCCGCCCTATCGGAGCTCTCTCCGGGCAATTTAACCAAGATGGAAAGGCAACTCAAGGATGGGAGGGAAAAGTGTTGGCTTGCGTCAGAAAGGAGTGAAAGATGAATGTGGGAGCTAGGTTCCCGGTGCATAGGAAGTGGCGGATATTTTGTCTCAAAAACTACGCTCCTAGAAATCGAAAAGTAGAAATTGCAAATTATGGATGGATATATGATAACCTTCATCGGAAAAAGATGAGAAAACACAAGGGGTCAAAACCACAAAAGTACAGCAAACCTCTGGATAAATGCCTCTCTGTCACATTCAAACGCCCCGCCAATCTCTCTGATATTTTTTAATTCACCAAGCCAATTGATAAAAATACACCCCCCAAAAAGTTTTAATTTATCCCCATGTAATAAACTAGGCTGCAAGACTTGCCCTATCCTAACCCCCCCCCCTCCCCTCCTAGATCCCATTCGCTCCTCAAATCCCCCCAAAAATTCCTCACACCTTCTGCACCTCCAAAAATGTCGTCTGCCGTCTATCCTGCAAACTATGCCCCACTTTTTACATTGTTCAGTGCACCACGCCCATTATTATCCGAATAAATAATTACCGTACCTCCTGCAAACTACTTCAACACTGTTAACTTTTCCGATTCCCCAACATACAGTCAACACAACAAATCATTCAATGATTGTTACAATGTAACCATACTTGTCTCCCTCCCTCCCACAGCAACCCTACTTAAATTAGAAACCCTAGAACAAATGGTAATCATATTTTTAAATGCTACAAAGTCCCCAGGTCTTAATGTTGTCATATAACACCCTCAATTCTCTCTCCCCCCCCATCCCTCTCTCTCTCCTTCACCCCCTCATTTCCATTCCCAACCCTCACTCCCCTACTCCCCTATTCTCCCATCCAGTAGCCATAGAACGTCACTCTCCACATCCAAAACCTTTACCCCTCTTGTCATTCTACTAGTTGATAACGGTGGCTGTGACCATCAAAATATCCACAGCAGGTTCAACCTTTTTTTTCTGTTCCTGTTTCGTTTTCGGTGTACTATGTATCTGCATCATTATGGGAACTTTCCTGAAAATTATATACTATATATCTATCTATAAATAAAATACATATATATATATATGTATAAAATTATAAAATATTTTCTGACACACTTTGTGTTCGTACTTTTATGTGTTCCCTTTCCTTATTTCCTATTTTTGAATGTTAATTTTCGGTATTAGGTTGTTTCTGTATGAAATAATTTCATGTATGTTTTATTGGCGTGAGGAAGTAACGCTAGTGAAGGCAGTCCCTGCGATCAGAAATTGTACTTTGAAAAGGTTAAGGAATTATTAAATAGCTCTGGGTGGCATCATACACTCCGGAAGATAGGGTAGAGATAATATCTATATAATAGGGAAAGAATGGATTGGAAACAAAGTGAATATGGGATATAAGGTTTCTGGCGGATATTTCAGAAAGGATATATTCTTTTTCGTCTCCCTCAACCGAGAACTGAATTAGAATTCGGGCTTCCTAATCGCTGAGTTGGTGGAGAGACAATATTCCGTATTTATGTCTAGGACATTTATACAGTCTTGCACTTTAAGAGAAAATGAACAACGATTTCTGAATATATCCGTTGTTCGTACTGATTTAGGTCTTTAATGTCTGCACTCAGAGATTTCACCAATTGTGCAGTTACTTACAAGAGAGTAGCCAGGTTATATAGGATGTTTGCTTATTTATCTACTGTTACTAACATGTTCAAAGGATTTTCATTGAAGCTTCACTTTTAGCTTTATTCCATTTACCGCGCAAGTGTTACTTTTTCTAATAATTTCTAATAATCTTCACTTAATGGGTTTAACATTTCTATTTTATATGCTTAAACGTTTTATGCAGTAGTAATAAAGACTGATTTAATCTACTGACATATCAGTAAGCACCAATATATTTTCCACAAAATTTTTTTTCCTCTCACGAATAACGGCGTGATACAAGTTTAGATCAAGCGAAAATAGTTAATGACATCACATATATTACTACGATATTTTTTGTACAGAATTAGAGTATCACTAATTTCATATTCATTTATTTATTTTAATTCAACATTTATAATAAAAATAAATGAAATTGACTATTTTGGGAGGTAGGTACATATTAGTAGCGCAAATAAAAATCTATAATGACCGTATAACCTATTTCACCATTTAAATCGGGCCTTCGAAATGATATATGTGCCTTATTATTTTCTGATTAAAAAATTTGTTTGATAAATGCATGCCAATGAATGATAGAATGTATGCGAGAGAGGATATGTTTCATATGGCAGAACGTTCTCATTGACTGACCTTAATAGGAGCCCGAGCAAACCACATGAAAAACTAGACTTGCATGCAGCGTTGGCAATTACACCGAAAAAGCACTTAAAAGCTAGCCCTATTACAGTTTACTTTCGTTCGCCATAATGATGGCAAGGAATTCTGAAAAAGGAAAAAGAGCTTCGACAAAGTATTTAAATGCCTGCGCCCAAAATTCTCCGAGACTCAATTAAAAAGTTTCCGGAAACCCATTTTACGGCAGGCATAAATTATGGTGGAACAATAGTTCGAGGGAGAAAACAACGTTCCCAAATGTAGAACTGAGCTAACAGAGTGAACATAACTCCAGTAATCATGTCAGTGCACACCTTTTTAGATAGATATTATTTTTCTCTTTTCTTTTGATATCGAGAAGCTAAAAAGTATTTATTACGTTAATCAACTTTCATTTGATTAAAACATCAACTATTACGTTGAGACGAGTGGTTTAATAACATTAATAGTTTACGTGAAACATTAATTGGTGCTTAGTCGGTGAAGAATCAAAATAAAACGAAGAAAAAAATAGAATGGGCAAAAAATAAGGCGCCTATATTGATATGGGTAATCTAACTCGTGGCAAGTAATGGTTGTGAAACGAAATGGTAAATTATACTGATACTAGCAAAATTGTAATATAAGGAACAATACATCTGATAATATAGGAGAATGATAAATCTATTCTGGTCAAATACCAGTATGCAAAAGAAAATATTGTTGTGAAGTAGAGTTGCTAAACATTATTTTACATCTGCCCAAAATCAATTCCGGTTGGAAGATACCGAGTGTAGGTGTATTCCAAAATATTCATATTCGTGATTATGCTTACATAATCCTACTTGAGTGAAAACTTATCCAGAACATAAAGATTCATATTATTTGTTACAATTTATAAAGCTATTCATTTCCTAGAACGGGCCAGGCTAGCCTAGGGGTAGCGTGTTCGCCAGCTAAACCAAAGGTTGCAGGTTCGAGACCCGCCCAGGGTATTGGTGTTGTTTATGTGTAAATGGGTTTTTCTTATGATATGAAGAGGTGCTAAATTACCAATGCCGTCGATACACTCCAGAAACAAAAATACTACTACTACTTGTTTCTTACCGAATATTTTGTAAAACCTGATGGTTACATTACCATTTCGTATAAGAAGAGTTCCCAGTTTTCCATTTCCTCCACAATGAAGTTATTCTACCTCTCGTACAGAAGTATGTCAGTTGAATCCATTTTGAAACATGTAATAATGTATTACAAGATATATGATAACGAATTTATTATTTATGTTACACAAGTCGTCCGAGGAACAATTATTGTGGGATGATGGTCATTTTGTGTTCCTTTGTCAAATAATTCCTACCTTCCTCATTTTTGGCACCTTCTCAACGGCTCTTCGTAAGCGCTGCAGAAGGCGAAAACCATCTCTCCTTTCTTCCTTCCCCTTCATGCCACCAAAACCTTTTCTCTTCCTCCCTTTCTTTCGATGACCCCTCAAAATTCGGCTCGTCCAATTTTAAGACCCTCCTATGCCTCACGGGCCAATACCCGAAAAACTCTCCTCTTCACACTATCTCATCCACTCCTGTGGGTTTCTTCTCCCTATCTCTTTCCCCCGATAATTACAAGTTAGGGAAAACAGCGATTGGTCGCCAGGGAAATTATCCGAGAGGCGCTATAATGGGTGGGGCCGAGGTTGAAGGGGCGGTGAAAAGGGTGGCGGGGGTGGGGGAGAAGGAATTGGGGGAAAGAAGTCGAGGGGATGGGGAGTGTAAGATTTAGAGCCGGAGGAGTGGGGTCGTAGGGGGAGTGGTTGGATGCAAAGGATAAAAAATGGTGCGTCGGGGTATTGGGTTTGGGGCAGGCGGCGAAAGTGATGGTGAAGGTTTTCAAGGGGGTGGCCGGTGAGAATTTTCGTTGGGGAGAGGAGAATGGTTATAGGAGGTTGGAACCCCTTGATCCCAAAGGGTTCCGGACGCAGAGAGGAGTCCACGATGTATAAGATAGGTGGGAGGAGAGGATAGATCCCTGGGGTTGGGGTATTAGGAGAACATTTAGCGAATAGCACGAAGAGAGGAAAGAGATGAGCCAGGGAAAGGTGCGGAAAGTAACTGTAAGGTATCAGGCTTCGTATTTTTTTTTAATTCCGGCTACTCTAATGAGCTCTTTCCCGGTTGATTTTGTTGTCGTATTAACTGATGGAGGCCAGAGACTGTGCTATAGCTCCGATTGCATGATTTCATCACAGAAAGTTTGTATTCACTTTCAAGGGAACAAGTAAAGTTGGTTGCCATTTATGCAGTGAGAAGAGAATTGAAATGCAGAGGGGAAATCAATGAAATACATTAGGAAAATGAGCCTTGAATGCCCTCTCCCATTGCCTGAAAGCAATTCAGATGAAGCAGTCGAGTCCTTAGTAAATGAAGTTATATATCGACAGTGAAAATCAACAACAACTTTTACGAAGGATCTGATGCTTTCTCGGCGTATACTATTGATGAATTCTTCTCGGGGTTTACACTTGAACCGGTGGAAATCCCGAGAAGAATTCATCAACAACCTTTACTTTCGAATTCCGAAAATCATTCTATAACAATTGAAAATTGATTCAAATATTTCATAGTGATTGCGTCATGAAGTTGATATACATTGGTGATATTTGTTTAAAAAAGATTACCTTACAATATTTATTTCTCCACCATGTTTAGTTAAAGAATAAACTATATACAATTTGTAGAAACCAAATTTAAAGTTTTTATTGACTTAGAGTGCCATCTAAGTGGAGTTTAAGGTATTAATTATATTTTTATCTTTAAATGCCTCATTTATTGGTATTTAGGTTTTCATGATCTTTATTATTTTTAAGTAAAATAAATGATTTTGGTTTTTAAATAATTAGGTAAAATAATTTGATGAAATACTAAGTCATATTTCAGTATAAATTCTTTTCTTTCATCTAAAGAGTCACTAAAAATATAATAATCAAGTTTGCGTCACAATAGGAATTTCAAATATATTTTTTTAAATCAACATAGTCATTCTAGCAAATCCTGTGGCCATGTATTGCGAAGGAATTTTCGTCTAAAACTTATGATAGAATATGTGGTAATTATTATAAATGAACGAATTTTATCGCTTATTTTCCTCATTTCCCATTCCTATTATTATGAAGAAGTAATGACTTTCAGTTACCATTGAGGTTTATGTGTTGTCATGACCCGGATTTTCTGTTTAAGGGACCTATAAGGAAGATATATTAATTTTAGAAGAGGAAAGAGCGATAGTATCTTTTGACTCTTTGATGTTGCAGAGGGTATGGTTTTGGAATGAATTGTAATGTTCAATCCCTTTCTTCTTTTTGCTAATCCTCAGTATTCTAGAGCAGCGTTGAAGACGGAGAGAATCTATAAGTTGGAAAATCATTGCAAATGATCGCGTTCCAATGAATAGTAGACACTTTAAGAGTACATATTTTATGAAAACATTATTTTCCGTGAGACAAGTTTTCTTTACTAAAGATTAAAAAATGACTTCATAACGATTTGACGTACTAACTCCTCTTCTGATATTCGTTTCTCTTGAACAGTTAGTGACACAGTATGTATGTGTAATATGAAAACCCAATGCTCTAATAATTAATTCATGCCAACTCTTTAACATTTATTTTTTTTTCATGTATTTTTGTTGTATGTTGAAATGATTTGGAAAGTCTTGTAGGAAAGTCAAAGGGTTATATATTTCCATTTACTGCGACATTTTCTTTCTTGTCTATTTACTCGAATGCGAGAGGAGATCTCTGATTAAAATCCATGATATGCTTTTATATTTTTTTAAAACTATAAATTTAAATAATCGTTGCCAAAGTTTGTGAAAACATCTAATTTATAACAACTATATTAAAACAAATTCTATTGCCACATCGGCGTTTTCCATTATAGGCTTGTTAGAAATTTCCCGGGATAACTTCAGGATTTCGTTTTTCACCTTGCGTCACTGAACTTCTTTCGGTAAGAAATATTATTTTGCAATTAATCGGTAATTAATTGCAAAATATATTTTCATTATCAATATTTAATTTTTAGTATTCATGAAGGAAACTGACCATTTACCTCGAGAGTTAATCTCGAATATCAAAACATGGAATTTCATCTAAGTTGGTTCATATTCAGAGTCTTTCAAATTTAAAGACAAAGAAAATTTATTTTCTGTGTCCATCGAAAAATGATTAGGACATATAAAGAATTTGTAAGAATTGCCTCGTAAAATATAAAATTGGACACAATTGGTTTTGCCTGTGTCAAAATAACAAACAATGGTTATTTTTCCATCCATCAAGCCTATGTACCGTGATAGTGAAGCCGTCATTAATTCACAGATATAGTAACGCTCGGACACAAATCGACAGGTCATCCGCGTGTAGAAGGCATTGATGCAAATTATCATTTCATTTGAAGTAATGGAGAAGGGAGTACGGCAATCGTCAAACATCCATTTTGACACAATTCTCCAGAATGTGGATACTTGATAAGACCGATCCTGTTTGATCCAAAAAGCAATTAAAGAATAGTTTATGATAAAGTCTGCTAGATGTTTATGAGGTCAAATTCACACAATTATCAATGCCATGTTATATTAAAGGTTCGTTCAAATTCATCAAATGCCCCATGAGATATGTATACCTTTGAGATATCATTCCTGAAATGCAGCCTCCAAAGTAATGATTGATGTCTTCGGATTCCAAAACTAGATGCAGAACCATTGAAGAAAATTGTTTACCGTTCACTTTATCACGTTGAAAATGTATATGTGGGTTAAAATAAGGGTGTTGCTACTCCATAATGTTTTATTTATTTCTAATTTTAAACCAACGACATTGGACTGCACCATTCATGATTTCGCCAAGGCATTGATTTGCCAAATTTTTGTACAAATTTGATATTTTTACCATGCCTTCTACTTGATTGTAGATATAATATTCATTGCCTCTTTACTAACTATAGGACTATCACTCGAGAAGTGTTCAGATCAGACATTACTTCCCGCATGATATGTATAATATTTTTTTGTCAATGAAATTTTTGCATGTAATTAGTTTCTTTCATTGTGGATAACATTTAATATTTACATGTGGGAATACATGTCTGGTGATTGCTCACCACCTGGTGCACGCCCTTGTGGCGGCTTACAGTGTATTACGTAGACGTATATTTAAAATTGTATCCATGGAATAATAGAATCATGGTAGTTGAATTTCGACCGACTTCCGTTATAGCTTACAGGTTGTAAGTCGATCTGGTCGTGTGTCTGCCATATATTAATTAACAGTACAGACATTTTACCTTTTTAATAATTTTATTATTTTTGTGATTTATTTTTATAAGCGTTGGCATTTAAACAGCGATACTTATCGACTAAATCTTACCCAGCTGTGCATACTCGTACCTTCGTCTCTACTCTCAGGCGATCTCACTCTATCTCTCTCCTTCTCCATGTCGTTAAATTCATTCTTTTATAGTCCTAAGGTGCGTAGGTTGTAAATCGACCCAAATTATATGGCTCTTCGTCACCGGGTAAGTCAAGGACAGATGTTTTTCAGATTTTCTTACGTATTAAAAAAAATAATTTCTTATTTAATTCGTATGTACTTTGTAGCTTTTGGTGCTCGATTTCATATGGAGTGATACCCCAATACGTTGAGTGGGTGATTGTCCTCTAATTCAGATACCTTTGTGCTTAATTTAAGGATGAGATTACCTTTTTTCATTTCAGAATATGACATGATATTTCGTCCAGATTAGTCTCCTTGGTAGTACTTTCGCCGGTTAACCCAAAAGTAGCAGGAACTAGTCCCTCTTTTTTATTTACATTTATTGGCGTTATTTGTTTGATCTGAAGAGTTGATAGATGATCACATCCGTCGTCACTGCCTTTAAAAATACTACTTCTTTAGTGTAGAAGATTTTTTCCTAAACCGCCTTGGGGCAGTTTGTCTAGTAATTGGTTGAAGAAATTATTAACCAGGGAATGCGCTTAGTTTAACCATCACTCGTTAACTGTTGGCTCTCTATTTTCTATATTTCTCTTGGTTTTTAAAGCGGGCTGACAGATGAACTTTCGTAATGAGTTAGTATTCCTCTCTTTTGCTCTACTGAGATTAAGCTAGGGCACAGATGCTCTCTTCATATATTAATAAAAATAGTACTGCACATTTTGGCATCTATATCTCCATGAGAAGACGTCTATATTGTCAAGGTCTCTCACCATAAATTTCATGTTTCTAATTAGGGGTAGAATCATAAGTTTTCCCCAGTCAGCGTTCTAGTTTCCATTTCAGAAACTGGTTTCGGATAAAATCGTCATAAAGGGGTTTTGTCAACAACGGAAAGTAATCTTACGGTTTAGCTGAGCGAAGAACTCAGAACTGAGACGAGGTGTAAGCCATGGGGATTAGTACTTTGATGCATGTGTGTTTTCCCAGATTTTTAGGATTGGAGTTTCTCAAACGTGGCTTATTCGTTTTCTACCGAGTTGAATTTATTACCTTATGCGGCATTAATTCGAGTCGATGCTCCTGGTGTCCCGTAAGCTTTGAGATCTTTCAATATAACAAGAGGAATATTCTGAGTTGGCTACTCAGATCAGTTATTTTCTCAGTTTACATTCTTCCTAGGATTGAGTCATTTGAGAGATTTCCTTTTGAGGGTCCTTTCCTATGATAAAGTAACTAACAACCCAGGACTGATCTGCATAGACTCTCTGCCATTCCACCAGATGGTCTCTCACCTTCTGTAAAAGTATTCCAGAACCATTTATACCACTCTCATTTCCTACTCTAATTATTATGGAAGCATATTTTGTGAGTGAATGTTAATTGCATAAATAAATCAACTTTTCATTTCTAGACTAAAATACAGAGATAGAGAAAGTTTAGGAAGTGGAAAACTTAGGACAATGCTCCTTCAGACTTCATAATTCTTTTAGTTTTAAGATAACGGCGGTTGCTATAACCTTTTGGACTCCAAAACCTTCAATATTTCAATCAATACTGTAATCACAAAAATGCTTTAAGTTTATGACATCGCCAAAAGTGCTCAGAGTCATTTGAGATTTAAATGTCACTGGGATACTGGAAAAACTTTGAGTTTCTAGAAGTTTCTTATACTCTTTGAATTGCTTAAATAACTCAATTAAAAGTAAGTATGATTGGATGCGATTAACTTTGGATAACGGATACCTTGAGAGACCAGAAAAAGTTTTAGCCGCAGTGAAAGGGGATGGATTTTCAGGCTTCCTTACTCAGTATCGTTAATCACTAAGTATTCCAATAGACCATTACTTCATATTTCTGCTATCTGCTCGCAGCTAGTCACAGTGGTTTCACTCTAAAAAAGGTAAAATATTTGCCTGCTACCTAGTTTTAATGTCGTCTACCTGGCCATAATATAGTTCAAATTGCGAACAGTGGGGTTCAAACCGTCTCAAACGTCAGGAATGCTGGATGATATAGTGTTGGTCTAAGATATCTGGGGCACGGCTTTCCCTGGATGAAGTACGCTCGAAAGGAGCTGCAAATATCTGCCAGGAGCTGATTTGCTGGACCGGGAAATAGCGCACCCGAAAGTGGGATAGTTTCCGGTCTCCCATGTAGGGGAGACAGGGACAAAGTGTTACAGTCGTCCCCCTTCAAGATAAGTCCCCCTTTGCACCAGGGTTCCTTTTCACCCGGACACGATTCTCTGTGCCAACACGAGGGTGATACTATTTTACCTCCGGGGCTACCAATTTAATTGCAGTTAAGCTCTTACTATCCCCATTTTGCTTTGCATTATAGTGCACAGTAAAAGATATGGATGGCAAAGAATATAGGCGTCCGTTAATCACGGCGGGTATTCCCATCGATCGACGCCCTTCGACTCTCTTTTTTCCAAAGACCGGATCTATGTGCGGTGCGAATCATCTGGCACTTACTTGTTAATGCACAAACTACGTGCGCGTGAGTACGAGTATATTACATGCTTGCCATGCTATTTACAGATTGAATTCATGTTTAAAACACACTCGAATACTGACCATTTTTTTCATTCCACGACTTTCATTTCATTTCCATTTTCATTTCCTTTACTCGGAAACTAAGAAGAGAGTCTTTTTTAAACTCAAGGAGTTCTCCTAATTAAAAATGGGAATCAAATTTGGGGAAAAATGTCTCATTTTATCACTGCAAAACAGTTTTAACCTAAGAAAGTAACATTTTTTGTACCTTGTTAGAACTTGGATTAGAAAACTGCAGTCATAGTGAAAAGAATATTGTTAGCGAGGATGAGCTTACGGGCAGGAATACAAAAAAAGAAACTACTAAGGTAGGTATATCCTGATGCTTAATATATTGTTGGTGATACCATTGGAAAGAACCCAAAAAGGAATGAATTGGTGAGATAACCTTTGAAGAACATGCGGTATTATAATTAATAATTAAAATCTACGAATGAATGCTGATGGACCTATCAAAAATAGTGGGAAGCGGATCAACTTGGAGATCCACTGAAAATATATATATATAATATATATACATATATATATATATAAGTCCCATTTTCATCCCTGACCATCTCACCAGGGTTGTTCAACGAATACCTACAATAAGCAATAAAGGAAATAGAAGAAAAGAGCATCAGAGGTATTAAAGTCAACGGAGAAGAAATTAACATGCTACGTTTCGCGGACGACATAGCAGTCATAGCAGAGAAACATGAATACCTACAGAATACCTTGGACGCAATGGAAAATGTACTGAATGAGTACAACATGAGAATTAATAGAAGGAAGACTAAAATACTAGTATGCGGAAGAGAG
>WURS02020058.1:0-11993 GCA_011762765.2 Rhinocypha anisoptera | reverse complement strand
AGTTGACGAACGCGGTGCAGACCCGAGAACCATGCAGAGACATCGTAATCATCACCGCGGAAACCTACGCACGAACATATCTACTTCTACATAATGCCCTGCAAACCGGTCCAAGGGCGTGTGGCAGGGGGTGAGACACCACTAAACATTCACATGCACTCTCAATGTTCATATGATTGAAACATTCATATGATGTAAATGTAAAATTTATTTATAAAACTGGTTTCAATGGAAGTAATAATGCTAGTGTGTTCTTTGAGTTACTTATTTTATGCAATTTGTTTTAAAAGCATTTCTTTGACAGGTTATAGATATCTTATAATCCTTGGTAAAGGTATAAAACCGACATTGTTTTATTGTGAAGAGAGCAAACCAGGCTAACCCAAAAGACGCGGGTTCAAATATCGCCCAGGGCTTGAATGTTGTATTTATCTCAAACTAATTTTTCTTAATGGTTGGCGTCAGCAAGGGCAGCAAAACCACTTACAACAAAGTGACCCAAATTTAAACTGGGATAAAGCTTAGGAAGGAAAAAATTGACATTCGATTTCGCCCACATGTTTGGTTCCGAGAAATGACGTAAGTGTAACCTACAATGATGGATTCACTTTTCGGTAGAGGAGTTTAGGAATCCTCTCGATTGCCGATTTCAAAATTTGAAGTGTATCCCAGAAATCCAGTTTGCCATGAAACACTGACGGAGAGTAATAACTTCCATTTTAAATCGCAGTTCTCCTTTCTGCTGGCTGGTATTGTTTCACGTCCAAGCTTCTTGGGTTCTACCCCACATTGCTATGCTGCTAATCATTCGGGCCGTTTATATTCTCTCTCTCTCGAGGTGTCCTGTAATTTCACTCACAAGTGCTAAATGAAGAGGGAGCCGGACTCTAGCGCGCTGTATTCGTGGACGTCATGGGTCGTTTCCTTTGTGCTTGCTCGCCCTACCCCTCCATTCATTTTCACCAAGGTCCCTGCGAGCGTCAAGGATGTGTCTTCAGTGGAACTCGCTCCCTTACCTCTCAAGGTCAACAACGCCCCCTTTGTATTCTCTCCGTGTCGAACGGGCATCACTCAGTTAAACTTGGCATCTCGCTCATTCTCTTGACCCACGCATCTTGATCTTTCGCGAGCTTTAGATATGTCCTCTCTGTCACGGCCATTTATGGGGCACCACCACCTTGGGATTCCGCGGGAGCGTGGGAACGCGGCGTGGAGGCCAACCATCGGGGAAATGGGAATTCGTTGGGAATTCTCAGAAGTTCCAGTTAGTGGTAAAGAGTGAATTCCACCGAGTCACCGGGGACGGTGCTGTTTTTTTATTTTTTTGCCCGGCGCATCCGAAGATGGTGCCAGGGCATGAGCGAAATGCATTAATACTACAAGTACGTGCGCATTCGTCTGGAATCCTCCGAATGGTGAGGACGAACCTTAATATGGTATCATGCTAGTCTCCGCCATGTTATGTGGCAGGGGGTTATGCCTCACCAGGTACGCACGAGCTTTTGACATTAATTTACGAAAGGTGAGCAAACATAAGAAATCTGATAGTGGTTATGATACACTGAGAATTAAAGAGAACGAAGGCCACAAACGGAAGCACTTTATCATGCGTGTCATCATCTTGGGGCTTCTGTGGAAAAATTTCTGGCACCTCATTTCTCGCGGAGCAAAATGAAGTTGTGCATCATTAATCTATTTTTCATTATTTTAATCTATTCAGTTTTCCATTTTATTCACTATGGTATCTAAAGTATAGTACTCTGATACTACGATGTCTGTTGTCTGACAATTTCATTCTTAGATGTTTTGACATTAGCATTGATAGATATTATCATAGTTATAGAAACAAGAAGTTTTCAGGCTTACGGTAAGTGTGGGCAGGGGGGTGGTTGTGTGGGCTTTGTACACTGGTTTGTGTGGGTGACCTCGCCTTGGGTTGCGTAAGATATCTTGCGTTCGGTAGTGCTGCCAGTGTTTCATCTTTCTTTCTTTTTATTTCTGTTGGGAATTGATCTGCCAGTATTGAACTCAAAGACGGCAGCCCTGTACTTAGAATATGTGTATTATGACTATGCTACATGAGTCTATACTGATCTCGATCTAGGACTAATTATTAAATCTCTGGTAACTCATTGCAAATAACTTGGAGAAATTCGTTTCTTTTTCATTTTTTAAAGATTGCAGAGGACTCCTACTTAAGGCTTTAATCATATTTTATGTATCAGTCCATTTTGATATCTCGCAGGAAAAAATACAGGAAAGAAGCGACTATAATTAGGAGGAATATATGTCCTTTACCAGGGATGTCATTGATATTACTTTATAAATCATGCACGTCTTCATGTTCAATGTTGGAACATTTGAAATTTCCGGCATTGGTCGCATAATTTTGAATTATGCTTCAGTCATTTCTAACAACAGAAATAAAACTTTGCGTTCCACACGAAATGTAAATTATATTTCGTGTGGAACGCAAAGTTTTTTTTCTGTTGTTATCAACATGGATTTCCACAAAGTCTCGGCCTTAACCATTTCTCGAATTCAGTCATTTCTCCCTGTGAATTTCTTGTAACAGGTATTACTGTGTGTTCGGTAGCTTCTTATTGTATTTCTTTTGTTCCGTCGATTAAAATCTTTAAATTTATATTAGATGTATAGTCTCCTCATTAATTAGTAAGGGATTAGATCGTCATTTTACGTACCTTGATGTAGTGGAAAATGTGTTACTCAATGTTAAGAATTTCGCATTTTTGACACACTGGATATTTCTTAACATTTCTTATTGCTGATGACTCTATCTTAATACGGTAAAACTGATTTTTTTGTCGAAGAAATTCTCCGCCTGGGTCAGAAAAATGTTGATTTCCATTATGGAAACAAGAAATTACATTGGAAAAAAGATTGCGGCTTAATTTTAACTGTATATACATGTCCCGTAATATGTGAAAACACGTCTTGAGTGTCACCTTATAGCACACGGCTGGAGATCGGTTAATAATTTTTCATGTTTGGTGTTCAGTAGAATTTTTGTTCATGTTGCCTCTTTCTTGTGTTCATGATTTGCAAAATGGATTGAAAATTTATAAATGTGATATGTGGCAAGGAAAATATTGAATTGTGTAGGTATTCAGTTTTACCGATATGAGACGCACGGATTGGACTTACTTATTTGTAACCTCCACGATTCACGTAGTCTCGAGATCCCCAGAGTGGAGGTAGGTCTATACGCTTACTGTGCGGTCGTTGGTAAACGAGCTCAGAAAATCCTGTAATGAGTTTCAGGCTAACAAGCAATAAGTAATTGTTTAATTGGTACGAAGTAGTGGCATCTCAACTTTGCAAAATCTCAACCTCCAATTTCGAGTAATTCAAAATTTTGTCGATACCTTTAGCCGAAATCCAGGTAAACATCTGAATTGACGGAAGCATAGTTCTCTGAGAACCATCTGCTCATTAATGAAATGATCCGTGCTTCTCTACTTTAACTGCGTGCCATGTACTTAATTGTGCATGCACTGAATCACCTGCCCCCTTGTTGAATTGTCAATTGTATTTGTAAATTTTTCAGTTGGTAACGATTTGAAAATTTTTCAGTTTAATAGTTTGTTTTTCAGTTGGTAACGAAAATAAAATGTCCTACAAATATGTTGATCAATTGTAGTTGTTTCATATTAGTCCCATGTAATTGGTACTACGTCCTTATGGCTTTACACATCTGCTGGCAGTATATGAAACATCATGGGAATTTTTAACCACTCTTACATCCCTTCTTACCCCGTATTCTGACCCGAGTTAAATGATAGAAAATGAACAGCATGACTTCTTTAGTACACCATCTTTAATTTATTTTGGGGTATGAAATTCTCTCATTAGACCTCGGCTCGACTTCTGAAATAGTAAATCAGAAAAGTTTTATTCGAAAATGAAAGGTAAAATATTTTTCGTATTAAGCTCGATTTTGATACAAATTTTTATTTGCATTACTACTTTAGTCAATTTATTGTGGATGAAATCTTCAGAAGGAATTGATGCAATTTCGCATAAAAATATTTATTTCTACGCGACCAGCACCTGAAGATGCTGTTATATGGAGAAATCTGGTCGTATTGGAATAAATATTTTTATTTTGAATTTCTGTGATTCCTTCTAAACCTGCCTTGATGAAGGAATTCAACGTGAAACGATTTCTTATTATGTTTACCTTTTAAATTTCTCTCACTTTGTAGCGAACATGGGGAAAGTAATATTTGTGAAGTCGTCTCGGTTTTTAAATCAACATTTCTATCTATAACCTCTTACAAATTTTATAGGAGTTGGAGAAGAATTTAACGGGAGAACACTGATGCGAAGCTGTTGTAAGACTTCATACTCTGCAAGCGTGCAGATTCCAGAGTGTTTATTGGCCCCGACGATCAACGGTTATCGCACTTGGCGCGTGATTTCCGCATTCTTTGAGTTTTTCCCTCCGGACTACTGAAAGAACAACGTTGTTTGCCTAAGAGAAATGGGAAGAAAGGGTCTGGGGGTCAGTTCATCGGCGAGGTTATTGGTAGGATACCTCTAGGCTTACAGTATTTTATGATGTCCATAATGAGTTGGCAAGAAATACTTCCGATTGGCGTGTCTGTTACCGAGAATTCCGTTACATGCGGCATTCCTTGTATTTACGGTATCATTCCGGCCTCCCCATGGGGCTGAATAGTAGAGGTGATTGTCACAGGATGCATGGTGCGTGAACATGAACTTCATTCGAGCCAAGAAATTCTTTTTATAAGAGGAGAAAGGTTCATCAATACCTTGTTGATTATTTATTTAGTCACCTAGGACTTCGTTTTGTGATATAAATTAAGTGTTGTAATTGAAACATTTGCTGAGAGAATTAATGAAGCGAGGAGATAAATGAGTTGGGCTTAAATTGCGATAGACCGCGATTTTTCGCCTCATCAGCCGTCATTCCCATTTATGGTGTCACTGTTTTAAATGGATTTTCCATGCATGTTATAGGATCGAATGTAATTACTGTATTTCAAAATTGCCAAAATTACGAACTTGTTCAATGATGTCTAATTTTTTTCCTTTCTTCTCATAGTGGAGGATTCCGGGGGTAAAAGTGGCGGTTTGGTTGCTGGTGAGGGGGTGTTTTGCGAAAAGGGATGTGTGGGAGCCGGATAGGAAAGTTCTTTTGTGTTCTTTAGTTCTAATTTTGAAATTACGTTCGGTTTGTCCCACGTACTCGCAGTTGAGACATACTTGTAGAAGTTTATATACACCTTATTTGGAAAAATTGTCTGTTTTGTCAGTGTTGTGGCAAAAGAATTTTTATAGTTGTCTTATTGTAAAAGGCTGGTCTGATGTGGAAGCAGGTTGGAAATTGTATAACTTAATGGAACAATGAAGGGGTGTCGTCTCCTTATTGGCGGGTGTTCGGTTTGGGCAGGAGAAAAGATCTGATTCAATGCTGATTTTCTGTTTTTCTCGTGTAGGAGCTTTTCTATGAGTCTGGTGGTGTAACCGTTTTTAACTGCGAGGTACTTAATTATTTCTAATTCTTTTTTGAATATTTCTTGAGATAGAGGGATATTGAGGAGTCTATGTAGGAGGGAGTGGAAGGCTGCGGATTTGTGAGAGTGATGGTGGTTGGAGCAAGCGGGTATTAGGTGGTCGGTGTATGAAGGTTTCCAGTAAATTGAATAGTGGAATTGGTTTGTGGTCTGAAATAGTGATGGTGAGGTCTAGGAAGTTCAGGGAGTCGTTGACTTCAAGTTCCTTGGTGAAGTCGAGAGATGGGTGTAAGGAATTGATGAAACGAAGGAAATCGTCCAGTTGTCTCGAGGCGCCCTTCCAAACACAAAAAACATCGTCAACATATCTGAACCAGCACACAAGATTGGAAATTAAATTGTAACATTGATTAAATAAGTTCTTTTCAAAATGGTCCATGAATATTTCTGAAAGTAAGGGTGAAAGAGGAGAGCCCATCACTAGACCTTCCTGCAGTAAGTAAAATTCACTTTTAAACAAAAAATAGTTTTGTTGGTGCACACATTGATGAGAATCAAGAATTCTTTTATGAAAACACTGTCTAATTTGGCACTGATTAACAGATCTTCCATGGCACACACAGCATGTAAAAACAAATTATTCTTTTTAAAAAAAAACAAAACTTTCTGTTCTTTATCCTAAAGTAAAGACAATTTGTATTTGTTTTTCACTTATTAATGTGACCAGAGAATATAACTAAGATTACTTTAGACCATTTATGAAAGAATAATTTTTATTTTGTTAATTTATCTCAAATAGCTTGCAAAATATAAAAGATTATCAAAGTCAGTGCAAGAAAAGTTTAAAAGTCCCAAATGAAATCCAGTGAAGTACTTTTGCCAGAATTTAAATCGGGCATTTAATGGTTAATTCTGTGGAAATACATAAAAGCAACCTCTATTTGTTTCAGCGATGAAATCATTAAAACATATAGTTTTGCTGGTGCTTGATTGGGTTATTGTGGATATAGGTAAAATATTTCAACCTCAAAATGTCTACTGAAAAATGTAAAGTTGATTCAGGGTAGTGCTTTTAAAGATGACCACCAACCACAGGAATCAACCCGATTATTGGTACGTTAAGTGAGGGTAGATTTCACCTAGTACTAAGCCCACAGGGCGTGTGGAAATTCATTCATTAGGGTAGAGGGGCCAGTTCCTTTCCCTGTGCCGCCTGTGGTTTCCCACTGAGATGTGGTACCCAAAAAAATCACTCAGCTTGGGTTTAGCTGGAGGTGACCGGAGTCGTCACTGGGTCTCGAACCTGGGTCCCCTGGTCAGCAGCCCAGCACTCTACCCACTGGGCTACCATGACCTCTTTGAAGTTGAATATACCTGAAAATATTTTTTACAGTTGTAAAGAATAAACCGGAGTGTCTCATCTGCAATGAAGCTACAGCAGTCTCCAAAGAATATAACATTTCCCATCACTTCACATCTAAGCAAATGAGCTCCAATTGCAAAGCAATGTCCAAATATGAAAGAAAACAAAAAGCAGACAATGTTTGTAAAGAATTATCAGGTCGACAAAAGTGTTTTAAGAAAGTAAACAGTATCCGGGAAGCAGCGACACATGCAAGTCAGATTGTTGCATACAATATTGCTAAAAGTAATAAACCTCTCAGTGATGGGGAGTTTGTTAAGCAATGCATGCTCCAAGTTTGTGATTTTTTATGTCTAGACAAGAAAAAGAAATGTGAGACTGTAAACTTATCCAGAAAAACGGTAGAGTCAAAGGCATCAATCACATCACAGAGTCAAAGATTGGCATTTTAATTCTGCTCCATAGCTATGGATGAAAGCACTGATATAAATGATACTACTCAAATAGTATTATTTATAAGAGGTGTCGATGAAACTTTGAAATCACCGAGGACCTGGCATGAAGGCATATACCTGTTAAAGAGAACTAGAATGGGATGTGATATTTTTCATGAATTTCTTGAATGGTTTTCAACTTTGAAAGTGCTTACAAGAAACATATGTAATATTACAACCAATTGAGCACCAAATATAACAGAAAAAAAATCTGCATTTCTTGGACTCTTTAATTAAACATATCCTGGGAACAATGTTGCCTTTCTAAATTGCATTATACATCAAGATGTCCTGTGTAAATCTGCATTGAATATGAAACATGTGCTTGATGTAATCGTGAGGCTGGTGTGAATTTGGTCTCATGGGCTTACTCACCGGCAATTTCAAGATTTTTTTAAATTCCGTGAAATCTAAATATGTACTCTGATGTGCTGTATTACATGAAAGTAAGGTGGCTTAGTGCAGGATGTGTTTTCAAGAGAGTTTGGCAACTGAAAGATAGCATTGTGCCATTCTTCCATGAGAAACAGGGTTCTGCAAGTGCGAAATGTTGGAAGATGCAGCATGGCTTTTGGACTTTGAATTTTTCAATTCAATTTATAATAGTTATTAAAAAACCATAACTATATCATGGAATTCCACCAAGTGACGGCCTCCACAGTGAACTTTGTTCAATTTAAAATCTCTGGAAAATCAATTTATTGACGATACCTGGGCCCATTTCAAAGGTTTTAAAATAAAACTTGATCTGTTCGCTGAGCAGCTAGCTGAGAACAACTTGTCTCATTTCCTAAGTTTAAATTCAATACCCTCAGTAAAAGAAGATAAGCTTAGGAGTTGTGAAGATGGCCTGAAAAAATGCATTTTGAGTTTAACACAATTTCAAAATTTCAATGCCATTCAAACAGAATTGGAGTCTTACAACCATGTTTTTCAATGTGTGGCTGGATTTTGCAGCTTCAATTAATTGAGTTACAATCTAACGATCATCTCAAGAAGTTGTTTCTCCCAGTTCCAAAATTCGAGTTTTACAAATCATTATCGAAAGCAAGTATCCCAAATTTAATATTTCTCATGCCCAGAACATTAGTGCTATGTTTGCTTCATCTTATATGAGTGAAAAAGTGTTTTCTACCATGAACCCAAGGAAGAATTCCATTAGAAATAGACTAAGAGATGAGCATTCAGCATACTTCTCAGGATGAGTACATTGCAGTTCAAACCTGAATATAAGAAATTTTTAAAGATTCAGTTGCAGTTTCAATCATAAAATTAATATTTGTATAGTAATATCTATTTGTTACTATTTTCAAAGTTTTAGAATAATTTGTATTTGCCCACTCCTGAAAAAATTTGCTTACCACTGCTCAAAGTAGCATTCTCAAGAAGTGTAATTTCATGCCATGACGCAGTAGGAAATGCAATATGAATTGCCCAAAGACAACATAGGGCCTTAAACATGAGTCCCAAATCCATGATATTGCTAGATTTCCACTGAAGTTACCCAAATCCCAATGACAAGGTCACTCGTACTGCCATACTATAGCAGCATGACTTAAAAGATGCAGCCATCATTTGTTTTATGGCATTTATCAGTGACAGCCACCAAATTTCATGAAATTACTTCATGTTTGCAGCATGCATAAAAGTGGCAATAAGGAATGAGGAATTTTAAAATTATGTAATGAAATTTATAGACAACAAATACATATAACCTGAATAACAACCATGACATTAATCATAGTATCAATAAATATTGTATTCATTGCAGTCTCATTTTGTTCCAATCGTGCAAGAACATAGCAGAAAAGTAGGCTTCAAAATTTAAGAAATTGTTTTAAAGCTGACACTTTTAATGCTGACACCAAGGTATAGGGAGGTTTACCCTGTTGGTCATTTCACTGAACACTAGGATTACTGAGGGTAGGACTCGTGATTGACTTAGGCACTGTGGTAGATTCTTGATGTGTCAAGCGTCTCTGTTCATTCTTTTCAATTAGTTGATGAACTAGATTTAATCGATCCTGGAAAGATAAAATTATTGCTTTGAATACAACATCCTTTTAAGCCCACAACATTGTGATGCCTCATGCAAATAATAACTAGTTTTATATCAAAATGGTCAAAAATATCACGTACACGTATCATTCCAATTTGAACACAAAAATGAGTTTGACATTCACAGACTTGGATTTTGATCAAACTTCGTACATATCTTCCCTTCACTAATTAAAGTCACGAACTTAAATTAAATTTATAGCAGTAGTAGTTTTTCAGTGACTGACTTTCAAAGTTTAAGCAAGTTCTCAATTTCTTTCACTCAAGAGACTTCTCAAAGTGTACTATTTTACTGAAAAAAATATTCTCTTATCAAGATATTTTATAAGCATGATCACAAAGCTATGAGAATCTCAGAAAAAATTGCATCAGCCCTTAAATGACTTTTTTATTCTTTAAAAAATTCTTATACAATGCCTTGCCAACATTTTCCAGGGAAAAAACATGATTACTACTAACAGCATGATCACCGAAAGGGGGTGAATTGATCTTAACATCTTTTTTGTCATAAAACGTCCTAAAGGTATGTACTTACAGCCTCAGAAATAAAAATAATGACTTTTTCATTCCTTCCATTAAATCTAATCCTATTTTAGTTTGGCCTGACAAGAGCTGCCGAAGCACAATTTTCACATGTTTTTCCTTAGAATAAGATACCCCAATGAAGTAATTGTGACGAAAGGTGTTTGACTTTTTTAAATGATAACAAATGGTTTAAATCAATGTTTAGATGATAATCACAGCTATTATTACTTTTTGAAGTGAATAACAGCAGCACTTCAATCTACCAAGTCTAATCAAAATCAGAGTCAGTGGGTGCCCTACTGTGGTTGAACTGACAATGAAGGGCAGCTAATGAGATAATATTAAGACAGTTACTCCACCGAAATGCAAAATTCTTTAGTCACGATACCTACCTGTGTGTTTTGCAGTATATTTGTGACAACTGTAACGCGTCGCTTTGCGCCTAGGAGTTTCTGCACATTGCTGTCCAAGTCCATTGACAAATGGTGATATTCAGCAATTTTTCTTAATTCATCTGCTAGACTGTCTATCTGCTGTTTCAGTTCCGCTTGACTGATTCTAATTAACCAAGCATCAACATAATTAGTAAATTTGTTACCAATAAACTTCTCAATTCTACAAGTAAGCCAGATCCCAATGGTAGGCCAATGGTGCCTAACCTACAACTGGCAGACCGATCAATAAAAGTTCTTTAATCTCAACTTTGCCGGAAACGTTACATGTAGACCCATTCTGCTATGAGATTATGAGGTAATTTAATAAGGTTTTACTGAAAAAAAAAACTAATATATATCGAGGCGATACGCAGTTCTGAAAGCTATTCGGCCAGGAGTACCAAACAGCAAAACCACCGACATTACCACAAATTTTGATTTTACTTACCTCGTAGCTTTTACTCTTTCATCTAATTGGTCTATTGTGGGTTTGAGTAAACAAATAAATCCCTCTGCGAGTGTATCCCTTGTAGGATTTTCACCATAGTCCTCTGTTTTGTCATCAAGGGACGTGTTGGTACTTTCCGTGTCGAACTCCATAACTTATGGTCGTATATCACAGAAGCAATGGACTTCAACTGGGAATTTTTTAGTTCATCATTTCCACGATTTATTAACAAAATGCTTCCTTTTACGTTGCCGTTACCTAGTTAACATCCAATAACATGACAAATACTATAAATAAATTGACATCCTCGACATAGTCGTCACAAAATAAATGAAACGCGAGCCCGTGATTTTCTAAGCCCGCGCTTTTTCAGCACAAAGTTAGGTAGTTCAATTTGATATTACATTTGGATTTAATTTTATTTTGACCATCGAGATGCATAAATAGCCAAGGGGAAACACGCTAACCGAAATTTCACGGACAAAGGGAGTTGCCTTTGTCCAAAAGGGTTTTTCTAGGATTTGAAAAGGTGTCAATAGATAGCCGTCGATGCACCCCAAACAAAAATACTACTACGAATAAATAAATTATAACGCCACCTAGCACACAAACTGTTTCCTACCGGTGATAATATAATATATTTATAATGCAATATTTTCAGAGATATTGAGTACCCTTTTTGATTATTTACTATAAATACCCAGGTAGATGAATTATTGGTCTGTTCCTCCGGAATCTTTGCATTGTATCCCACACTGACCGAAATTCTTCATCATATACATTAGCGATTCCTAGAATGTTGCAACGATGTCATCCAGTGTGTACTACTAAAATTGTGTGCCAACAATATTGAACCAACATTGTATAAGTTGTCATGATCCGATCAGCAGTAATTTTTGTAGCGAAATGAAAATGCCAACTTGGTCAATTTCCACAATTTATTCTCCGAGACTCGTAAAATAAATTGTGGAAATTGACCAAGTTGGTTTTTTCATCTCGCTAAGATGATTCATTTCCACCGAGTAACGGCCGACACCATCAACTGCGTATTTTTTGTATTTTTGGATTGGAGTATATTTGCAAATCTTTGTTGGCCTGATTCTGAATTACTTTAAAATATTTTTTTCTATAATAATATATTACTTCAGTGACGCATAATATTATATATAT
>WURS02020047.1:0-11994 GCA_011762765.2 Rhinocypha anisoptera | reverse complement strand
GGGGGGGGGGGGGGCGGGCGGGGGGGGGGGGGCCCCAATGGCCCACTGCAGCACTTCCTCGCTGCTTAGGGAGGTATCACGGGCGAAAATGTCATTACCGTTATCGTCAGGGACTAAAACTTATTCGACCTCGAAAGTCGAAGACAAACACTGAACGGTGAAAATAAATCTGAAAGGAAATTTCACCTTTCGACCAAAGACGCAGGTTCAGGACACAAAAATCCATTCAAATGAAATTGCACATCTGTCCGCAGCAATCAAGTACTAGGGAGGAGGTTTTCTTAGGAGAGGGTTAGGCCCACTCTTGAAACTCTGTTGAGAGAGAAATTCACATATTAAGCTATTGGGGACCCTCTGAATGCCATTGCGGATTAACGGTTGTACTTATGAAATCCAGCATCTCGGATTTTTAAAAGGGGGTTTCAAACGCATTACACTAGACAGAAATTATGAGCGATAGGAGACTCGATTGTACGCTGTTTTTATTGATAGCGTGTTACCCACATTGTTTCAATCAATCACAAGTTAAGATCTGAAGGACTTTCCAGGTGAATGGTGTTTACGAAGTCTTCTCGGGTTTTCCACCGGGTCAGGGGCTCCATTTTGGCCTGTTTTTGACCGGTAGATAACCCAAGAAGACTTGGTAAACAATCATGAGTTACTTTAGTTGAGTTCATTATAGTGTTGTTTAAAGTCTGGTCAACATTATTTAGACCGGGGGAAAAGGTATATAAGAATGGGAATGGAAGGATAGAAGGAAGATGAAGCTCTGAAGAGCCTAAAAAATATATACAGGAGGGTGTTGTTTCAAGTCCCACCAGCACTAATATTAACCTCTTCATACATAGGGAAAGTCAGAAATGAAACTCAGAAGTCTCCAAAAATATTTCAACTAGTTGTTGTAACTAGGTAATAGGAGTTATTTGCAGTTTTTTACACTCAAGGTGCTGTTTCAAGTCCGGCCAGATATTAGGCTCCTCAGACTGGGAGGAAGGGTACATAAGGATGCGAATGAAAGTAGAGAAAACAGTTGAGATTTCGCCTTAAAAATTACTCCTGCTTGCGATGACAAATAGTTCCACATTTTTCATTGTGCCACGGATATTCCACTTGTTTTCCCCACAATAGAAGATTCCATAATGGTTCCATCTATATTATATTGAAGCATGCAGGCCACCAAGGGCAAACTGGAATAGATAAACCATGAGGTAATAAAACACCTTTGATATTTTGACTTTCAGGATAGATAATTTAGCGTTTTTTTATATTTTTTACGACAATAACAGACCGGAGGGTGGAAAAAATGCCGGTATTCCGGAAAATGAGTCCCAAAAACAACCAAAATTGGTGCGATTTTGAAATTTCATTCGCGTGCAGCAGCCATGTGATTCACATCGCCTGCCTGAAAGCAATGAATAGTGTGGAGGACTAGCCAAACGTCTCAATTCAATTTCACACGAAACACCGTGGTTTACAGTAAACCCCGCCTCAGAACTGAATTGACCCGTGTCGGGAGAAAATGCAGGGCTGGTGAGTGAACATCACTCGACGCACAGTATGTGCTCGGAACACTTGAGTGGAAAAATAATGAATCCCGCATTGACCTAGCTATCGCCAATTTATCTCGACGACTTTCTATAGAGTGGGGGCATGCATTTCTGCCGCTCGTATGAAAATCACGAAATCTATGTTTGTACGTTGGGGTTGCAGAAAGTGGGAGAGAAAAAGTGCCTGTCCGATAAGTAGAAGGCAAGAAAAAAACAAGCTTATCGGACATATTTGAAGGGAAAAACTGTAGAGGAAGGACTAAAGCTGTCTAACGTGGGGCAGATATTGGAGTAATTAGGCTGTCATTCCCTTACGGAGGTCGGGCCAGGACCGAGAAAGATGGAGGACGGTTGCAGACCAATCCTAGGATTGTAACCGAGAGATATGTGTTCCACGGAGGGGCTGTTCGTGCAGTAATGGCTTCTGGATCGAGGACAACAAAATTGAAAGTTTCAAAAGCCTTCTTTAAGTGCATCGCGTAGTCCACCAATGATTAGAAAGCGAGGAGAAGCGAAACATTGTGAGGTGCGACGCCTGAGGCTCGCGAGTCTATTTGGAATATATTTTCAAAGCAGTCGGTTGTCCTGCTATCTTCCGTGGAAGTGCGCAGTGACATATACGGCAATCAACGTGATAAAAATATGAGAGAAAGATGACCCTCCATTGTTTCAGTAGCTCCAGGGCATGCTGCAAGAGAATCCTTCTAATTTTTTAAATCATTGTTGTTTGGCAAATATTTCATTGAGAAAAGAATGTTATTTGAACATGACTGAAAGATACAAGTATACGCTGTATATTATGGTGCCACATTAGCAGCATTACGGGTACAAATCGATTGTTCTAAAAATGAGGAGTAACACATATTCCATTTAAAACAAAGAAAAAACGTTACCAAGGAATAATTCGGAATACATGTTTCTTTTTAATTCGTATTTTTTTAGTTAAAATAGCTACACATGATATAACGTAAATTCTTTATTTTTGTGTATATATATATATATATCTATATAAGGTCCAGTCCAATCATTTCAATGGACTCCTTTCCTCTGTCATTCTCTTTAGATGTACAGACTACTTTAATTATTTTTCATTTATTGAATCTATAATTGTATTTTATTTTGTGATTTTTTCCCAGCAATTTCATTTTGAACTTGGTCATGTGTCTAAGTTTCAGCAGCATCTCCTCCTCCAATATGCTATTTCTGCCGAAAGTATTATTCTATTATTAATTATTATTATTGCGATTGTTTCACCAGACCAATTCCTCAATTCTTATAAGTGTTTTAAAATTATTTTTTCTGTTTTTATTATAATATTATCGTTCGAAAATTCGCCTCAATTTGATACGCTTATTTTTTCATGACGTAAGGGAACCTATAGTAGCATTACCTACTATGAGTGCCATCAAAGTGATTTTCGTGTGGCACCAATATGCGTAGCATGGCAACTGAAATGATTTATAAACGTAAGCACATTGTGTTTAAATCAGTATCACATGACTTTAATTGAAGGCATCATCGTACCAGATTTTTCAAAAATTTTAACTAGGGAGTTGCACCACGAGGCGTAGCTCAAATGTCCGAAAAAATGGCTCTCTGTATAGCTGTCTTTATAATACTCGAGAGGGGATTATATACGTTTTCATTGAAATACTGTTCGGGTTATAAAATATGTATATTTTAAGTGAGATTAATTGGGGCCCGGTATTGCACAATCGATAATCATGTAATATTATCCACTATTCGTACGCTGATGCTAAAATCTCTCATTGAATGTTAATTCCACGAACTTCATGAAATATCTGCTCCAATTAAAATGTCTCATTTTTCCCACTCGTATTTTAACCAGAAACTCCGATAATGGCAAAATGCCAAACGATTCGACACCGTGTTCGGTTGAGGGTTTAATGTCGCCCTCAGATACGGATTTCTATAATTAGAATGTAATGTCATCCTGGACCCATCAGAGCAGTATTCTTCTTGAGCGACTAGTGACTTTGAAAAGATTTTTGAGAGATTCTTTGGCTCCGCAAATATATAATGATTGCAAAAAAGGAACAATTAGCCAAACAAAAAAGTGTAGGCTTAGTATCGCGCGTAGGTATAATCCTTACAATGCTGTGATAGCTTTAAGCAAGATGCAATCTGTACATACAGTGACTACGGTTGAGATATTGAAACTAGAGAAAGGAGAAAAGATTGCACTGTAATTCGAATGGCATTTAAGCAAGAAAGGTCGTGTTCGTTCTCGAAAACCAAATTTGCAACACACGAGAGTAAATAACGATTCATTTCAGTTACTATGAAGTGGACGGGTACTAAATAAAATAAATCTCCATGACGAATCCTCAATGAATCTCATATATCGATTGACGTATGAGTATTTTACAGAACTTATAATTGATTCAAAGGTATTATTTTAAACACTTCAAAATGCTTGAAAATTGATTAATAGGCTTACTTTCTTAGAATGTTTTCACGTGAAAGTAGGACAAAAACATCAGAATGAATATACCACATTTCTTATACTTTAAGCCAATCTCGGAGCTCAATTTCAAGACGAAGATTTCGTAATTGTATTAGGCGCAATGAATTTCTCTTATGCGTGTATCCTGATGTATGTTTGTTTGAGAGGGCGGCGAGGCTGTGGGTTAAGGAAAAGCACCCGCGAATGAAAGGCAGTAGATGAAACAATCGGAGTGACTCGTCATTCAACTTTCGGGTGGGGTGAACGGTGGAAATTAATGGCACTTAAAAGGCTTACGGACTTAAAAAACTTGCGCATTTAACGGCAAGCCACCGTAACGAATAACGCTCGGGACTTTGCCAACGAGCCGCATTTTACTCCACGAACATAATTGAGAAACCGTATGCACCCCATGCCTATAAAAGGGGATGCGTTACAGGGCCCACCCTAAAACCTGATGCGAGAGAGAGAGAGAGAGAGTAAATAATCAGCTGAGAGAGCGGGGTTGGCGTTCTTTGGGAGTCCAACTAATGGAACAAAGCAGAGGAGATGTTGGCTCAATGTCGCGCACTCGAATCCACTCCGTAATGGCTTCACTAGATTTATTAGGCAAAGGACTTCGCCGTTTGATCGATCCCGGGAACATCGATACCAAAACGAAGTTTTAATTCGGGGCCTCTGCTGATGCCTTCCTTCAAAGGAGAACGGGGCACAACACGGCTCTCCCACGTAAGGAGGAAAAACGTAAGATTTAGATTGAAACTCGCACTGTTGGTTCTGTTTTCGGTTGAGAGAACCGATGACTATAGAAAGAAAGAGGGAGATAGAGAGAAGAGAAAAGAAACGAGAGGGGGGGATTTTTTTTTTCGCTTCATGGCGGTGTCCCATGCAGTCACAATTTTCTCTTGGAAAACAATCGACCGACTGCTCATTACCATGGAGTAATTGGGGAAATATTCCCGCTTCAGACTCACGCCTCGTGATCAAAGAGGCCTCCCTCTCTCTCTTCACCAATAATAAGAATAAATACAGAGATAAGTGAATTGGGGGAAAGGTAGGGAACATTGATTCGAATCCAATTAAGAGTCGAGGGGGCGTTTCTAAGGGGCAGGGTTCGGGAGTCGAGAGAAAGAGAGAAAGGGGGGGAGGGGAGGCGAAAGAAAATTCATGATTTCGTACACTACCTGCGACGTCCCCATAAGAACACCCAATCCCGTGCCGCTTCATCCAATTCCAATTAGCAAATATTTGATGCCGAGCATGCATTTTCTGGGCTTTTGTGTTTCTAGAATGATTCTTGGGGCTTAAAAAGTGATACTTTTTATTCAATTAAGATACCGTTTTTGTTCCCGGCAGGACTCGTTCTCCCCGTTCGCGAAATCGATTTCAATGGGATGGCTGGAGAAAATCTCTCCTGGAAAACAAGCGCAAAAGACCATCCGAGGATAAAAAGGTTAACAGTGAGTCGGGTGGGAGGGCACAGATGGGGGGAGAGAAAGGGAGAGAGAGAGGGATAGCGTGGCTCAAAATGGAGAATTAATTCCGTACAGGATTAATACGAAAGAATGTTCGTCACGTTAGAATTACATCTAAATTGGAACGAAAATATTGGAAGTAGGTCGTGAATTCCGGCATGCGAGTTGCGTTCAGCACTTAGGCATATTTGACGCCGAATTGGTAACAAATTCCCCCAAAACATTAATTAAACTCCAGGAGATAATTGAAATGAAAAAAAATAATGCGCAGTGGACGATGTGTCGTTTATTGTCGAATCAATCCTCTTAGAAAAAAATAATGATTATTTAATTACATTACAGAGGCGATACGCAATTTTTTTTTCGGCTTGGCTTTGGGAAATACGAATGAAAAAAAAACTAATTTCAACATATGATCTTCCGTCCCGTCGGGGTGTTTAATTTAAAAAATCAGCGATTGAGAAGTTGTTTCAAACAAAAAATTAATTTCTATTTCAGAAATAATGCGCAAGAATTTGCAACTTCCTGACACCAAAAACCGTTTTTCACGTTCTATTACTGTAAATTCATTATTTTTTTAATAAACAAATACATTTTTGAAGAATGTCCTCAAAATAGTTTTGCATCGTAAACCAGACTCATTAACGATCAACAATGATCGAATATCAATAATTCGATCAGAACAATGGATTTCATAATTATATAAATAAGTCCGACCAAAGCAAAACACGGACAATATTGATCAATAATAATAACCAATAATATTCGAAGTCCATAGTAGATATTCTTTGGGTGATTCAAACTTTTAAAATATCGTTTTATTCATGACGGGAATAAATTACAAACTTTCCATACTAACAAATTTATTTCTTAGAAAATATTTTCTAAAATAAATATGAAATAAATTTAATTTAATGGTAAATGGAAGAATTCTGGGAGTAAATATCTCCATTATCTCACAGTTCAACCAGGTACCAAGATGTTGTTTCTAGTCTGTTTAGCTAATCGGCTCTTCAGACCAGGAGGAAGGATACACAAGATGGGAATGGACAATGATGTTTGTACATGAACAGTGTAAACTAATACCTGAAGATACTGATAGAATTTGATATAAGATACGGTTTCAGGCGTTACTTGGTGGAATTCTCCCACTATGAAAGGTTTGAGAAAACACACTGCAATTCCGCATAAAAATATATTTATTCGTTCACGACTAGGTTTCGCCGTAATACAGCATCTTCAGGTGAAAAATACATGTCAAAACCAGGGTGTACTATATACACTTTGGTGGAAGGAAGGAACATCCCCCCTTCCTTCCAACAAAGTGTATTTAGTACACCCTGGTTTTGACATGTATTTTTCACCTGAAGATGCTGTATTACGGCGAAACCTGGTCGTGAACGAATAAATATATTTATATGTGGAATTGCAGTTTGTTTTCTCAAACCTTTCATAATGAAAGAATTCCGCCATGTAACGCCTGAAATCATATCTTATAAGGTAAAGGAGCTAAGTTTTGCTGGTCAATTCAGCTCTGCTCTAAAAGTTCCTTGCAAATGAATGCACTAGTATTAAATATAAATAATGTTATGCATCAATATTCACTATATTATGCTGATACATGTTTTCTATTATAGCAGATAGGCAGTCACCATCCATCAGCAGAGAGTCGAGGATTCTCGGTCCTGTACGGCAAGAGGAGACGGAGACAGGGAGAGAGCAATGAGAGGAGAAAGAAGAAACGGATGTGGGAGAGGGCAGAAGGGTTTAGAGAAATCCGATGAATGCTCACCACGCGCAGTGCCTTGTGGGAACATTCCCTCCCTCCGGCTATTGAGCCACGCGGGATGGAAGACGTGATGGGGTAAGGAGGAACTCGAAGGCGATGTTTTTGCTCTCGAGGTGTTTTGGCATGGGATTTGAAGCGGATCGGGGGGGAGGAGATGGAAGGGGACGGATTTGTATAGTTAGTCCAAGAAGGGAGGAGGGATGTATTCCCGAGAACGGATGAACCCACGGAATGTCTTGTCGCTCGAGCAATCGAAGCCCGGAAGGCAAAACTTCCCCCGATTCGATAGTAGATGAAAATCGAGTCGCTTCATTAGTGCTATGGGCTAAGCATGCCATGTCGTATGCCTCTACATACGAGAGAACAATATCGGCCGTAGCGAAACCTTCATGAGCTTGCGAAATTGTTTTATTTTTCTGTACAACCCTCTCCTCCCATTTAAGGATTCAAAAGCATTAATGTATTCTCCTATACATTCTATTCGTCATATATTAACCATTTGATGTGATAATTTGCAATGGTTATGTTTAGGTTCCTCATGTTGGTTACTAAGCACTAAATAACACGGTAAATCTACGAGAGATGATAGCCATCAGATCTCAAGATGAATATAATATCATTTGAAATAACAAAGGAATATAATTTTACTGATTATGAGATTCTAACAAAAGCATTATGTTTTCTACTTCAGGTACTACGAATGGGTTGTCGGGTCTAGCTGAAGGATGAGTTCTGCAAGCGAACCATCAGAGTGTGAAATTACAAAATAATAGAAACAGAGGGGATAAACTTAGGAAGCAACAAGATTATCTCCAAAAAAAAGAACAGACCTGGAGAAACATCAGCTATCGATTGAATAGAATACCGAAATACGAATCGTACTGCAAGCAACACGAATGGGGCCACGTAAAATCGCAGGAAGGGATTTTTATGTTACAGGTAATTTCGTAAAAGGTGACCGTGAAAGGGACGCATTTTTAACAATCCAAACACAGATACCTCCTCAATGATTTTAAGCCGTAGGTGGCGGCGGTATCCAAAACATTTTCTTTTCTTCCCGAGAAAATTTTTGGAGGGGAGGCGAACAATGGTAAGAGATCAAAACATTTACGAATGGACAATGGTTTGACATGCGGTGTAACGAAGGGCCCTCCTCGTGAAAAGAAAGGACGGGTTGTCACTTTAATCCTCCTTCGGCTTCCCTTCAAACTCCCCGCTCGGCCTCAAGACCCTTTCGTGCCTGCCACCCACACCAGCCCCACCGCCCCTCTCATCCGCCCGCACAGATACACACACACACACGAGGGGTGGGGAGAGGCGGTAGGGCGGGAGTCCCCCCATCCTGCGGCCTTCTTCCTTTCTTCCGTACCTCCGGCACGGAGGTATCGGGTTATCCTTGGCATGTGGAGAACGTGCTCAATACAGTTCTCCGCCCAAGAAAGCGTGGTTGTGGATCAGAGGGAGAGAGGAGAGGTCTCTCGAGGATGAAAGGGGAGTGCACAAAAAAGAAACAGGGATAAAAGTGCGAAAGAAAGGGCAGGAATAACTGTAGCCGTTGTCGGGTTACCACGAGGAGGGTTTTCCCGCCGAAATTCGACTCTTCAGATCTCGAATTCCGTCATCGCATCTATTTGTTTATAAACAAAACGTAAATTCTAAGGAAACGAGGGGTTAATGACGAATCTAAAACGCCAAAACAAATCCGATCAATGGTTTACTGCTCGCGAACATCAGACTTTTATAACGACGAAGAAAAATCTTGTTTAACTAATTTGTTTGTCAATTTGTCATGTAAAATACTTCCAACAGATGTTTCGACGAGAGTTTAGAATACAATTTAAGGGATATTACCCCGAGCTCATAATATGAAATAATTTTCCTTTTTTAAATGAAAGAATGAATGACTTAATCATATTCACGGAAGAAATTGAGGAATATAAATGCCATGGATAGCAGTCAGAGTTGCACGGATAAACGGCAAATGAAGTATGGGGATCGGAAGAGGAATGAAAGGGGGAAGACTATGGAGTTGGGGTTGGAGGTTAACGTCTTGGTGAGACTATTGGCAGAAAAAATGACGTCAGGAAGATGATATTACTGGGGTCCGTGGGAAGAGGGGAGCTAGAAGGTTTGGAATATTTGGTGAGAGCTACTGGATTGTCAGATGAGGGCGGGGTGGGATGAAAGATTAGCGAGGAATCCAATCCGCTAGGGGTGGTGGAAAAAGGGGTTAAATGCGGCGTTCAGTTATGGACTAAGGTATGGGGGAGGGTGGCGAGGAGATCTACAAGATTCGTCGGGAGAATGCGAGGGAAGAAAAGATGAAGACGACGGTGGGGCCATCAGGCGGGCTGCAAGGGAAACGTACTGAGTAGGATGCCTATCATTCCGGGAGAGGGGCGGGGGGGGAGGCGGGGGTAGGACGTGAAGGGACTAAAGGAGAGATGGGAAACTTCTTCTTCAGGAATACATGGAGAGAGATTGGATGAGAAAGGGTGGAAGATGGAGCCACGGGCGAGATAATGCGGTTCCGATGTGGAAGGGGTGTCTCCGAGTTGCAATGGAGAGGAGAGTAAGAGAGGTGGAGGGGGTTTGAGATTTGCCCTGCGTGTGCTTTTATGCCCAATAAGAAATTGAAAATTAGTTCGAATAGAGTTCAAGAAACCTGAAAGGTGAATCAGAAAATTTGAACCCATGGGAGTCTTTTTCACCTATAAGGTTTGTAAACAACCTCCACTATATTTATTCGAGACTAACCTCGGACATTCATGGCATGCATTTTATTTTTCTGGTATTACGAATGGAAAATATCTCTCAATGGGTAGCCAGAAATTTTTATTTTGGCACAAGTTTTTGCACTTCCGTAGCCTTGCCCGCCCATTACGGGACAGGAACATTAATTTATGCATTCCATACAATAAAACTTCATCGAACGTACCGACTAAATGTAGTTTGAGTCTATGTCGCTTCGTATTTGGGACGCGGTGATAGTGACTTTTTCCATTCTTTGAAAATTAAGCGTTTTTTTTCAACATTCCTCATAATATTCGGGAGAAAAATTCAATGCATCTATTATTATTATTACATCAAAAATGGGCCAGGTGATGTATGAAAATTGTTTTAATATTTTGCAAGTGCCGCATAGAATGCATAAAGCATTCAAGCTTGAGAGTATTTTCCGTTTTTAAAAAGTGTGCACCATGAATTTAATTTCACTTAGGAACAATAGTCATCACAAGGAACGTGACAATATCAGGCAGGCATTAGGGACCCCACGATTCTCTCGAATCCAGAGCTGAACATATGATTCGGGGAGGGATATGAAACGTGTAAGTGCGTCGCTCATGACGCTCGTACGCGATGTGAATGTCAAAAATGCCAGAGAATCCGGTTGCTTTTGAAAAAAAACATGTGCGTGTTACGAAGTTGATATTTTCGCCTGCTGATCGAGCGAAAGAGGGTGTGGCGCCGCGGGGCACATGGGGGAGGGAGGCGGGTGCGGGACACCGCAATGGTTTGCGGGAACCCGAAATGTGTTTTAGAGGACGAAAAAGAAATTGGAGGGGATTTATTTATATTCCAGTGGTCATGGAGAGTGTGCGACGAAAAAGAAACGAGACGCGAGGGCATGCTACATTCGATGCGTCTGACTTGCATTCTCTCGGGTCCATAATGCGATGGAATGCACATTTTCGTCGTTTCTGTCGCATTTTTCACATCCGCACAAGCATTTTATGATCATTTCTGACGGACAAAGTCGTAATATTCCCGTGACATCGCTCTAAATAAGAATGACAGACCAATTGAATTGTTCATCTTTCACGCACATTGTTGCGAATCGTGAATTCAGACAGTGTACTCCACATCCAATCTTAATTCATTATCATAACGCTGACACTGAAGACTTGATTATTTTAAGGGAAAAACTAGAAAAAAACTGTTCACGGATCAGACGAGTATTATCCACCAGATTCTTCAAGATTTGTGATATCCCGCCCAGTTCTACAATCATAGTAAACGTAATTCATCTGTTATTTCCCGATATTAAGAATGCTTTTGAGACTAAACTTTACTTAAATAAAATCCGTGTGATTTTATTTCTTACAGTCAACCATTTTGGTTCTCTCGAGAGACGCCGCAGGATGGATGATAACTCTCACCTACGAAACGAAGAAAACGGAATCACGATTGCGTTCGAGATCAAGGCATCTACTAGTGGACTCACGCGGGGAGATTACCAATTAAGTGAATTCTGTGAATGAGCGGATCAAACGTGGAGGCCGCAACGGGAGCAAAGGGATAAAATAAAAGAAGGAAGACGGCCCAACATACAGCATGAGAATAAAAAAGGATCGGAGAAGGTACATACTCGATGTCAGCAGAGAACTCGGAGCGCCCAGCGGGCAGTCCACGGGTGTTTGCGGGCTTGCGTGCTTCGCGTGTTGTGATTCCCGCTCGCGTGAATTATGAGGAGCGGAGGACGAGTGAGGCTGGGAGGAGAGGGGTGATAGGAGGGGGTTTGTGTGGGAATAAGAAGATATCTCTCCATTCCTTTGTTACTAGCCTCGTCTGTCCGACGACGCCTCAAAAACGCGATTCCTCCCTCTCCCGCCACGCCACAACGCCCCAACCCCTTCTTCCTCCATCCCCCTCCCCCCCCCCCCCCCCCCCCCCCCCCTTCTCGGGGGCGGTGGCGGGGAGACGTTTCCCCCCAAC
>WURS02020037.1:0-11994 GCA_011762765.2 Rhinocypha anisoptera | reverse complement strand
TGGAATTACCAAGTGTTTCTCTTACTCCAATATGCTGAGCAAATTCCATAAAGTTACGCCTGAGACAATAACTTTCCCATGAGTATTAGTGAATTTCACTTGACCACGTCTTTCTCCTGTGTTGTCACATGAAAAAATATATTTTATTATCTACTGTTATTTATCGTCCGTTGTTATATTACAAGGGAAGAAATAGAATAAATTTCTCTCGACGACTTCGCAGTCCCTGGACGCGATCTATGACTGAGATAATCGACCTTCAATACCCTTTCACCTCCAAGGGCTCGACAAATTGGCGACGACGGCCGTTGAAGTTGGAATCCTACGCACGGAACTGGAGCAAATGAAACCGCAGTTGGACGCCGCCACGGTGGAGGTGGGAACGATGCTCGCGAAGATTGCTGAAGATACGGTAAGCAAATGAATGCGGATGCAATCTGAAACGATCACATTTAACACCCACACCACAAATTCCACCGTTTCGTTCCTCTCATTTACCTCCAGGTGTGGGGAACATTCACTTAATTAATTTTTAACTCATTTTCCGATGAGATAGAGGCCTGTACACACGCAAATTAACTCCATTCCGATTGCAGAATAATCATTTCAGGAAAAAATCGTACAGTTAAAATTTTAGAGGCTCATCAAAATTTATACGTTGAAATTGAAACAATTCGAAACTAATGAGTGTCCTTTATAAACTATTTATCAGTACATTCTAATTCGTAAAACATATAAATGTTTGATTACTTAACGGTCGTTATAAAAACCTAAAATCAACACACATACACATATATCTTATGAAATAGCGGAAATTAAATCGCTCGAATTTCTGATGAGAGAGGATTGGAAATAAATTTATACACGTTATACACGAACGTTATCGTATTAGGTGTCGCATAAATTGCAACTTTGTCCAACCGATTCATTAAAATACTATGTTATCGTAAATTGAACGTATTTAAAGAGATGTTCACGTTGAAATTGGCCATAAGGTAACATTCGAGGTAATATATTCAAGAAGGAATTCTATATCTTTTTATTTCTCAATTTATTGTAGAGTTTCATAAATACATAGGTATATACAACGGCTGTTCAACAAAGACTGATAATAATGCCTTAATCCCACAATATATTCTGAAAAAAGCTTTATTATATGTTATATTATTGGATTAATGTGTAGTGTATGGGTGGTACAAAGTTTAATTGACTCAGCTCTATTACTTGCGTCAGAAGCAGCTGCTGGAATTTGAGAGATGTTCAGTTCGCCTACCACTGCTTCAAATGATGAAAAACACTTTCCCTTAAAGTTTTCTCCGAATTGGGGGGCAGGAAATATCACGTGGGGCTGAAAATGGGAGGACCCACACCATTTGGGTAACAAACGTCCACACCAACTTCTTGCTTTTAGAGAATGAAATGCCTCCGAGCCCACCACATACAAACAGGTCTCATATGTATTTTTTCTGTCTCCAACTTGTGGGAACCGCGACTTCTTATAAAGTAGTGCCTTTTGCGAACCCATTCCTGGAAAAAAACTTATTAAAATATCGTATCAGACAGGTTTCTCTCAAGTATAACGGAGCGTGTATTAAGTGTAACTGTTGATTGTGCCCTGAGTGACCACAAGGCTGTGCTTTGACTTGAAATTATAAAAGCATATAAAACCACATAGCTGTTTGAAAAACTAGCCATTGATTACGACCGAAGGCTAATATTCGAGCGCTACCAGAATCAAGTCACCACAAGAGAAATTAAAAAATAGAAGAATAATAGACATAAAGAAAGGAGTCGGGCAAGGATGTAACCTTTCACCAGGTTTATTCAACATATACCTAGAAGAATAAATAGAGGAAATAGTAGAGAAGGGCATCAGATGTATCAAAGTGGATGGGAAATAAATTAACTTGCTATATTTCCCCGAAGACATAGAAGTCTAAACAGAGAAAAGTGAACACCTATAGACTACATTGAACGCAATGGAACAAGTACTGTATGAGTACAAAGTGAGAATAAATTGAAGGAAGATTAAACTACTAGTATGCGGAAGAGAGAAGCTGAGTGTAGACGTCGAGCTACATGGAGAAATATTAGAACAAGTGGAACCCTTCACCTAGCTGGGAAGAAGGAATACATGAAATTGAAGAAGATCTACGTATATCTAGAGTAGATTACCTCAGGCTAAGTAGGCATTCATGACGAAGAGGTAACTACAATGAACAAGAAAGCTATCACTCCAAACAAGGAGGCAATATGTGAAAAACTCTATGGACCAGAGACATGGAGCATTGGAAAAACAGACCAAAGAAGAATAAAAGCCTTCGAAATATGGCACTGGAGGAGAATGCTGAAAATCAATTGGACGGACAGAGTAAGGAACGAGAAAGTGCAAGGAAGAGCGGAGGAAGTGGAGTACTATAAGGAAAAGAAGAATAAGGTGGATAGTGCATACCCTGATGCATAATGGGTTCGTAAAGAATATAGTAGAAGGAAAAATAGAGGGGAAGGTCCCGCGGGGAAGACTGAGGGACAAATATATGTATAGGGAATATTATCAGGAACTTTAGAAAGAAGACTTACCAAGGAGTAAGGGAGATATGAACGGATGTAAGACTGTAGACAACCAAACTTCGGATTGAAGTACTGATGATGATCAAACCATAATGTATTTATTTAACCTCAAGTAACCAGCTACAAATATTTGTGTATTCCCAGTCTTTCATATAAAATTAGAATTTGATTACCATAAATTGTCTGCGATGTACCAAACAATCTTGCGACTCTAAACGTAGGATTCTGATCATTAAGATGGTTTAGAACCCTCCGAGTAGCTTTGCCTTCTTTTATTAGTTACCTATTGGGAATAACCAATGAAGAATTACTCCGGAGTATGAAAGAGATGGTGGACAGCCGATACTTTGTGGAATTTCATTGTAGTTTATGGAAATAAATGTTGCAAAATCCACAGAAATTTAACTTATTTATTGAGTCGTCTGTTACGCTACACTGTAGCAGTCCTGATGTCTTAATGATTCTACAGTCCTGATGCAGCGTTTGTAGCGAAACATGTTGACTCGATGAATAAGTTTTATTTCTGTTGGATTATTGCAACGCTTCTTTCCAAAACCTACTCCAAAGTAACTTATGATGAGAGTCTACATGCAAAATGAGAGAAAGTTATAGGACAGCTATCGAGGCGTAATAGTTGGTGACAAACTAATTTTAAATGATTCTAGAGATAGGCCAAAAATTGTTTGAGACAGAATAATGGAGGGTACTTCCGCGCCTCTTTAGAATAAAGGGGTATCTCAAAACTTAGTTGTGAAAAGGTTACGTCAGAAAACGTAGTTAAAGTGTTATCTCAAAATATGATTGTAGAAGGGTATATCGCGAATAATTGTCGAAGAAAGGGATATCTCTACTTCTCCTAGTAAAAGGGGATAATTCCAATAATTATCGAAAAAGGGGATATCTCAACTTCTTGTCGAACGAGATAATCACTATTTATTATATTCTAGAAATATATTAAATAATTACTCTCGGGCTTATCTCAAAATGCGGTTTTGAAAGGAGAAAACAGAAATTAAGGCGGAATATCAAGCGTTTATTATTAGAATAGGGTATTTTTAATTTTACTGTTAAAAAATTTATTTAAAAAATTTAACAACGTAATACGACTTGTTCAATATTGGGGAATATTATTTATTTGAAATATTTAACTTTCGTATTCAATTGTTGCTTAATTTTTAAACTCGTTTTCGAGGTGATTAAAACACGAGTTCTAGAAATTATGCCACATTTTAGTATGCCTAAAAATTATATTTTTGCAATAAGGTGCAATTAATTGTTCAAAATGCCACACGATAATAATTGAAACTTATCAGTTACTGTATATCAAGAAACTGTATTTAAATGGCTAGAATAGATTACATATGCTATTTTATAAGTGAAAATTTCCCGCGTGTATTTGGGGTTAACATAATTATAATTGAAAAGCACATAATACTAGTGAACATATCATAATGTAATCATCTAGGAAATCTTGTGGAAATGAATCTCTCCAAACGAATGTAATTTCCCCGACGAATCCTCACAGTGGAGGTCATCGACCATTCAGATGCGAACTAACCGCTTCCAGTGTGTTGAGCTCAGCAGACGAAATTGAGGCCTCCACACTGCGACGCGAGGAACTGGTTGTGGGTGCGATTGTCACGGGGCGGGGGCGCGAAATGGTATGGCTGTAAGTCGCGACGTACGATATTTCACCGATGAGGAAACACGAGACTGCGGCGAATAAATTTCAGTTCGATAGAACGCCCATCCCTCCTGTCCGCTATACTATTATCCGGGTAAAGCCAGGATATATCATCAGGTGATGTCGATTGGAGAACCATTCTGAAGCAATTTTCAGTTTCCTATGCTTTAAAAGTTGAAGTTCTCGGATTATAGTATAAGTTCAAGGAAGAAAGGACCGGTCATCGGCTACCATTGGATCATAATTTGTGTCAAATGTATCACTTTTACCATATTAACGTTGCTGTGAAATATGAAAAAAATAGTGTTAATTTTTACTAATTTCCATGTTATTATTATCAAATTTGTGGGTCAAATGGAAGGAAAACATGTTAAAGGTTTTTCTTACAAGATCGTAATATGTATGTACAGTGATCGTCAACTTACGTAATATATATTATAATATCCAGTGAGCGAAACAAATTTCACCCCTCAGATTTATCGTACAAATATTTTCATTCTCAGAAACCGTTAAGACCTTTTCACGCACGTTTGCTAGATCACCTAAATAACGACTCGAACGATTCATTAGTGAGAATATTTTCGTTAAAGACGAAATCATGCGATATATATGTGAATTTTCAATCGATTAAAAGTGTTTTTTTTTCTCTGAAGCGATATATTCGTATTTTAATATAACAAGCATGGCCAAACTCATGGAATTTATCATGCAAGGAATCATGAATCATCTAAAATTATATTTGGATACTGTGCATTGCATTTGCATTTCATGAGTTCAAATAACATAAACTTATCCTACACAGGTGTCGGGGAAGAAAAGGAGGGGTAGCGGCCCAAAGACAAATAAATGATTAAACAATATAAACTGAAAATCAGAATGGAGAACTTACGAAAAAGTCTTATAACTAAAATCTTTTTTTTGTTTTTATATTTTTTGTTTTATTTTATTTTATTATAAATTTCGTTATTATATTAAAGGATGTAAATAAAGCTGGATTGCTAAAATATATGCTCATATCTATAGAATCGTGTACGACGTACGTGGCGTAGCCATACCCAGGTTTTCTGATTGGCCGGATTAATACAAATTCATCTAGTTTATTATGTCCGCGTCTTTCCCTGTAAGTTCTATAAAATTTTAAGATGCCCCTCCCTATCTTGAAAGCTGGCGACGCCCGTGGTACCTAGTAATAATTAATATTATTATTATTACGGGGAATAAATTCAAGACTAGGATTTAATTAACCCTAAAACCTACTGTATGTCAATTATTTTTCTTTCTTTTCTTCGTCCCATATTAACTGTTAATTACCCCTAACTGTTCGTAGCCGTATGCGAACCATCTCGACCTTTCGACATCCAGTTACATTTTACTACCCCTGCCTTCCCCTTTCCTACCGTCGAATTTCTTTCAAAAACACTTTCTTCTCACTGAATGACTATCACCACATCGTTTGTCTTCTCCTTCGTCATTTTATTTTCTTCGCTCTTCCCAGAATTCATTTCAAAGGTTCAATAAAAAAGTTCCCTTAACCTCAAAAGCCTCCGATGTGCTATTTTTCCTCAAGGATCCAATCGCAAGACCATAAGTGTAGATTAATACACTTCAAATGCCGAAGGTTTTCACTAAGCTTTTCCTTATCTCTTAACCTTTTCATTGCTAAGTATTTCCTCCAACAGAGTCTCGCGCTACACGCAGCAGTGTAAGACATTTAAGTATCCCCAGCTTGCACGATTTTTTAGAACTTAAAATTCTTCTGAACTGTGTGAGACACACACATGTATGCATCCATAGCGTTGAGGGTACCACTATAGCACCTCGGCAGATATCCGTAAGTAACACTACAGGTACTCTTACGATCAAACGGATATATATCCGTCCATAGTACTTCGAGTCAGCCCCTGTCATTATTTACGTTTGCCACTATACTTTTCTCTTACTTTCAACGTCCACGTAATTGTCACCAGGCCAATTTTTCTAATACTAATCATTCCATCATATTGAATTCCGCCTGTTATTTTGGCCTCCAAACTCGGCATTTAATTAGTCATAAGTTTAGGAAAATTTCAATACCCCATGATTTATGCTTTTAGGTAAGGATCACATGTGGCGTAATATATTCAATCAAGACTCCAATCCCTTAGCTTACTTACTTGTTTGATCATTTACATACAGCTACCCACCTAATTTCATTCCATCTACGTTTCTCTTAACTTATTGCAGTCTTCTCTTACTTTTTATTCGGCATAATTCTTCAGTATATATGCGCATTAGGAAACAGGTGACAAACAAATCTTTTGTCACTAACAGCACACTAATGATTTTCCGTTTGCCACCCTTATTTGTTTCTCCCGAGTCATGAGCAATTTTGGATGTGATGCCTATCCTTACAGTATAATCCTAATTTCTAATATTAAACTAATTTCTAAATAATTAATAAAATATTTCTAATACATTAATTTTTTCCACTCTATACCACTTTTGAAAATTCCACAAGATGTATTAATATTTATTATTAATTAATAAGTTGGCAGTTGGAAAAACACACACAAAATCCTCCAATCCGTCAAGAACTTTAATTACAAAGATAAATAAAATTCATCAAAGCCCTTCCTGTTACTACCTTCAAATTAATTATTAGGTTTAACTTAATCAGTAGGATTAAGATAAACCAAATTTAGTGTTACATTATGCCTGCAGTGAACATCTTAGATAATTTTGCACCCATTCTTAAACTATTTACGTTTTTGGGAAGGCCGTGAATAGACAGATAGGCAGCCCGTTACATTCAGCTATTATTCTGTTGAGATATGCAAATATGTTACTTTGGTCCTTTGTGACGGGAATTTCACCTTGTATATTTTATCATTTTTCCCTGAATGAAATTTGGTTTTTCAATGTTCTCCTTTAGATCAGGCCATGCCCTTTCACCTTTGAGTATATAGATCAGGGTGTGAGTCTTTTTTTTCTGATTTGTAAGTCTCCCAGTAATTTCAACATTCCCGCAATGCTCACCGACCGTCTGAATTTCCCCAAAGCATATCTAGCTGCTTTTCATTGTATTTTACCCTGTAATTTAATATGCTCCTTCTCGTGCGGGTTCCGTACTATCGATCGATCGATACTCTAACATTACTCTTGCCATCATCTAATATGCCTTTTTCGGGGATTGAAAAACTTTTCAATCCTTCCATAATCCTTTTCAATACCCCCAAAAAATCTTCTATATTCTGCCCCTGGGTTACTCAGCGTAAATACATGTTCCTTGAGAAAGCTTGTTCACGATCTCCGAGTTTGTATAGCCACATTTTCTTCTTGTTTGCTAGTTATAGTAGTAGTAGCTTTCAGAGACTTCAAGCGACGATTTTTTTATTTAGAAGCATGCCCTCAACATGAAGGTTATTTTCATTCAAGGTCGAAATATCCTGAAGGAGGAGTGCCATTTGGGTCTCGCAATATCTTTCCTTTCGGAATCCGTGTTAGTTATTCGACTGCACACTCTGGAAATCGATATACCTCATGATTAAACTTATGCTGTAAGATTTTGCAGAAGATGGATATGAGAGATATATGTCGGTAGTTACTAGGTCTAGGTAATCTACTGTATCGCCTTTGTTAGATACTGGTGTGACATTGGCTACTTTTCAAACTTTGGGAATTCTTTGACCCCATAAGTATTTGTCTGATATTATTTTCAAGTAGCTATTTCTGATGACATTTTTTTACACCCGCTCGTTGGGACTTCTGTGTAGTACAATTATATTTTAAAATTTTCCCCATTTTCCTAACTTTGATATGATCACACATCATCTCGAAATCCTTCTTAACTCATTTTCCATGTGTACTTACTAGTTTTTTTTACGAACGCAGACGAAAATCACTACGGTGCAATCATCCCTGTCTCTACGGCAAGTAACAAATTTGTGAGGAAATATCTCCTTTGACATCAAATGAACACGCAACCACGACCCTGTGACTATTACGATTTATGGTTGCATTCTTCTACCAATCTCTCATGTTATAATTTGGTCCTGAAATAGTTATGGTCTCAAACTCTTGGTATCAATTCCTCGATGTCATCCTCTATAATATTTTTCAGGTAAAATAGATCAAATTGATTCTCTAAAAAATTTATTTGAATGTTTCAGAAACTTTATAGCCACATTATTTTTTTAGAATAGTGTAATGGAATAAATAAAATATGCTGACCTAGTAACACTTGGCTCAAATGTGGCAAATTCCAAAGTTCCACCAATTGACTAACCTCGACACTTTCAATTCTTTGTTATGAGCATCACTTTTCAAATCGCTCCAGATTCACGAGGCAGGGAATGAAACGGCAGCACATAGGGAATCATGGGTAAACGCGTCACGCCCATTATGCGCACGATTGAGAAATATTAACCCCTCAGAGAAAAGTAGTCAAATCAATCATTTTCTATTGTAGGAACGACGTTGTGAGTTAAATTGTTGACTTTATTTGAAGATGACCTTTCGAACGTTATCCTGCAAAAACAATTAAGCCCTAAACTATATAACCTTCTTGCTTGCTGGATCTTGTGTCCGTCACAGGTTTCCCCTGATCATTAAGTTTTTGTGCTACTTTTTTTTTAAAAAAGATTCATCACTATCATGGGTCCTTTCCTGGTAGTTCGGTGCGTGGACTGCAGCGGCCATTTAAACAGCGTCCTTTTCTGTTTAAATTTTGACACGAAGCGGATGAATCAATGGCGTTCAGTGTCTGTCATCGACTCAGCAATCATGATCCACAAATTTCATGCCTTTTTCTCAAACCTACTCTGTTCTATCTTTCACTTCGTCGATTGTTTTGTATTGTATAGCCCTCCGACGAATCATAGCACATGTCCCAATTTGGCACTTTTAAATTTGTTTTTGGTCGACGTGGCCAAATCCCATAGATTACCAAATATATGATCGTTGGAACTATCATTTGTTAAATTGTTCGTCCCCGCGAACTCTTCCTTCACCTCCGCTACTATTCTTATTTTTCTCTCCAACTGTTTCGTCCTTATTCCTGTAAAGCACTGCACGCCTAGACCTTTCCCATAGCCTCCGAAAAACCTTGTTACGGAGTCCTCGAAAATGGTTACTTTGGGAGATAGTTTTCCTGTGACTCGTCCTACTTACTGCTGGTTGCGTCGCTGGTTTCCCTGTTAATGCCGTTTAAAATTTCCGCATTTACTCCTCCCGCCTCCTCGTCGCTTCATTTGGTTCCCCCCAGTACTTTGTCATCTCTCGACGTAGGGGGGGCACTACAAAACGATTTATATCGAAAGAGTCCTTCCTGGTCAGACTCCCATCTTCAGACTGCCTTTCCTCACGTCTGCCCTTGATATTTTTAGTTCCTTGTTTTCTGCAGAATTTCCGGGTATGATTATTCCAGCTTTCTCCAACTAAACCGGCGACTTCTTGGTGACATTTTCCTTTTCTTGAAGGTTTTTTCGGATGTTCTGACTTTGGCATCTGCTGCACTTCCACTCCTCCCTCACTTAGTCCTCCGATGTATTATTACTGCAGTTAAAATAGCACCAACATAGCTACACCTACTGCACTCGGCTCCGTTTCTTAATTTTCTGCAACAAATACAAACTTTAAAAGATAAATGAAAACCTCCATTTTCCCGCTCATGCCTTTTATTAAGTTTTCCATTCCTGCTTTGACATCCCCATCCCTTCCGTTTTGGAAGGGGGGAGAATACGTTATCACATAACGGATCTTCGCTTTAGTAGCCATAAACCCTCTTCTCTTTTATTTTAGTACGTCTAACCTGTGCAAAAATCGAAGTTATATACTTAGTTTTTATCACATGCAGCTCACTTTTATTTCCATCGGGATAGGAATCTGCGATGACTTTAGTCTTACAGGATAACGCCATACTCACAGATTCTTCGAATGGGTCCATAGAAACTCTTCTTTTTGTTTTTTCCTAATCCCTCATATGTTTTTGCTGAGAAATCATCCATCCCACCTGCAATATCCTTTTTTGGAGAGAAAGATGAAAGAGGCGCCTTTGGGGTCCGTTATTCCTGGGGAACGCTTACAGTTTTAAGCTACGCGTTACCGCCTTTATTTACCTATTTAGCTACCAGCTACCGCCAAGAAGATTTCGTTGCTTTTAGTAACAGGATTCCCGCTCTCGGTTGCTTTCTTAGTCAACTGTACTCCCCCGTTTGGAGACCTTTACTGTTTAGAAGCAAACTCGTTGTTAAAACGCAAAGTCGCATATCTAAAAGTTACCCTCCCTGTCGTATAGATATCCAGTGCATCGACACCCAGCGTATAGGTCGAGTCTTGTAATATAATATTTCAAGTAAATACAATGACAATTACTCACTCAAAGACCATTTAATTTTGATTTACGCCAAATCTTTGATTATCAAGTGATATTAGTTTGGTAGGAGTGATTTCAAAACAGCACATCGACCATCATTACGATTTGTGTTTATTACGACTCTTATCTAGCGGTAATGTGTAAATGAAGTATAGAGGAAGAATGTCGTGTGTACAGCTTACGGAGTGATTTTGAGGGGAATCACTTAATAATTAGCAATGAATTCGAAGAGGTATCGTAGTAGTATTTTTGTTTATAGGATGCTTCGACGTCTGTGGTCATTTCGCACCTCTTCAAGTCGTAGAAAAACCCATCTGGACAAACACAATAACCATGTTCTGGGCGGGATTCGAAGAGGTATCATTAAGCAATATTTACATTTTTTTACAACAAGCAAAAAAAGTATGACAACACTATTTCACTAACATAAGTTCTCGGTAAATTGTATATTATAAAATATCCTTGCTTATTTTCATCTCCAGCCTATACTTAACTCTAAAATTCTTTGGCGTTCCTTCGCTTTTCAGAGAACTTCTGAATATGGCTTATGCTTTATCCTTGGGGAACATTTGAGTGTTTTTTCGGTACGCATAGATATTCGGCTGTCGAATCAGCATTTCCTTTTGTCTTTCTTTATTTTACGTTCCCAAGGAATTAAATAAAAGATAGAAAGAACATAACAGCGTACGAATGATTCGTGTCACTTATTATGGGCAAGGATTTAAGTATGATTAGATCGTTAGGTCAATGTTAAGGCATTTACTCGCGTAATTTCCCCATTGCCATGACGACCCCATAGATTTTAAAGGAAACATTTTTAAAAATTAAAATTTTCACGTATAATTGCTCCACCCCCAAGATTAGGAAATCCAAAGTCAACGGAAATTGTCTTGCCTATTTATTACCGAAGTTCACAGGATTTATAAACTTAAAAAATTATCCCAACGTAGACGTGTAGACATTCTCCATGAAAAAAAAATCATTTGATATGCCTGTGATTTGACCACTGGATTTCTCAATGGCGGTTGGGATTGCTAGCCACGTACACCATCAAGCTTTCTTCATCCTGGTCAAATTTTCGAGGGAGTTTGTTCGAACCAGATATTCTTACTTGCACAAAATAGTATGTAGATTTTTTTTTGTTTTATTTCCACAGAACATCATAAACACGAAATTCCACCAAGTGAATTTTATTCCCATTTACAGTATAATTGTTGTTACATTATATATATATATATATACTACCTTCCCGGAATACAATCCCTCCAAAAAGTAATTAAAGATCTGTTTCCCATCCTTTCCAATAATAAAGTCACCTCAGATATTTTCCCAAAATGCCCCTCTGTCACATACAAACGTCCTCCTAACCTGGGCGAAATTTAAAAAA
>WURS02020026.1:0-11994 GCA_011762765.2 Rhinocypha anisoptera | reverse complement strand
GAGAGAAAGAGAGGGGGAGAGGGAGAGGGAGAGAGAGAGGGAGAGAGAGGGGGAGATAGAGAGGGAGAGAGAGAGAGAGAGAGAGAGAGAGAGAGAGAGAGAGAGAGAGAGAGGGTGAGATAGGGAGAGAGAGTGAGTGTAAGAGTTAGTGTCAGAGTAAGAGAGAAATAGAGAAGGGAAAAAAGAGAGAGGGAAAGGGAAAGTGAAAGAGTGAGGGTGAAAGAGTTAATGAGACAGTGAGTGTCGGAGTGAGAGAGAAATAGAGAGAGAGAGAGAGAGAGAGAGAGAGAGAGAAAAGTGAGAAACACTATTAGGCATTGGCCTGAAAGTGTGACACGCCATCAATATGCTTTCAATAGACTTTTTCAATTATTACTCTTTATTGTCACACTTTCTCGCCAATCTCTCTAATATCAAAATTTGCCCTAAATAGCTTAGTTTGTCCAAAATGTCTATAGACACTATTTAGACACTGACCTGAAGAGCTAGCTGTTAACGGGGGTCTATTGTTAACTCACATAGACTAGTCGCCACCTAGCGGCAAATAAAGGAATCTAATTAACTTTTACAGTACAGTGCTTTTGAACCATTTTCATCCGTACTTCGAAAATTAGACGTTGGCCTGAAAGTGTGACAGGCCATCTATATATGATTTCAATAAAACCAACCCTCAATGTTGTCACACTTTTCCGTCAATCTCTTAATATAACAAAAAAACCATTTTTTCAAAACACACAAAACAAAAAATCATAATGTTTATAAAATGCAAAACAAAACAATTTTAAATTTCAAAAATCAAAATTTTTGAAAAACAAAAAATCCTTTTGACAAAAACTCAAACAAAATTTTGCAAAAAACAAAAAATGGTTAATCATAAAGAGCGTTACTTTGCATAATAAGGTAAACAATTTTGTAAAATTTTGATTTCGTTTTGTTTTATTTTGTATATTTTGACAAAACAAAACAAATCAAAATAGCCGTTTTGTAAATTTTTGAATTTTTGATCATTTCAAAACAAAATCTGTTTTGATTATTTATAAAGACAAACAAAATGTCAATCGGCAAAATAATTTTGGTCAAAACAAAACAAAATGAAAGCTCTAATCACAAGACAAACAAACAAAAACTTATAAATATATATGCTTTTTTGTAACAGGTTCCACAAGATGGCACCCACCGGCGAGAATTGCAAGCCAAGTACAAAGAGGAAAACCTGTGCCAAGTTACCTCACATTACGAGCCCTGTGATACGCTAGATTTGTGGGCCGAGCGGGGTGATCTGGTTGGGGTAATCCAACGAAAGGATCCCATGGGTCAAGATCATCGGTGGTTTGTAGACCGTGGCACGAGCAAGGGTTTCATGCCTCGTAACCTACTCACGCCATACTGGTGCCCAACCACCGAGTCTGAGTCACACTCCAACCGGTACGATACGGTGCCAGATGAGACAGACACGCCGAGTTTACTCTCGTTCGACGAGCCCGAAGAGCCACATCCGGCCAACGTGGAGATGAATCGCTCGCTGCTCGAGTTCGACCCACTCATATCGCTCAAGCTACCTACCGAGACGGGCAGTCGTAGCTCGGTGTCGAGTTTCGAGAGTGCCAGTGGGAGTAGCACGGGACAGCCGACGAATACACCCAGCGAGTTCTACCATGCTGCTTATCCCTTCAAGGCGGCTGGTGTCAATCAACTCTCACTTCAGTTTGCTCAAAGAGTGCTGGTGCTCAGTAAGAGTGACACTAGTGGTAATCACGACTGGTGGTTTGTGCGCAACGAGACCGGACAACAGGGCTATGTGCCCGCCAACTACTTGCAACAGTGACACTACAATTTGGGATTTTATCTATTACGGGTTACCAATAAAATATTTACAAGAGGCAGACGGCGCTTTAGCGCTGGACCTCTGGTAAATAAAGGGTGGCAAAGCCGCCGAGGTCAAACTCGAGTTATTATAATTCGAAGGAATATGATAAAATTCGAATCGAGTCGAGTGAAAATTGAAAAAGTTCAAATCAAATTGTCTGAGAATTCGAAGATTTATGCACAACATTCGATTCGAATTGGAATAAGATTCGAATCACAACCGTGAAAGTTAGATTCGAATCGGTGATGAATTCGAATCACAACCACTAAAGTTGGATTCGAATCGGTTGAGCACAGTGGAAGTAGCGTAACGTTCACTGTACAACAAAAAATGGCAGAGAACAAAAAATGCCAGAACATGAACATAGAACATAGAAACCCACGACCATACTTCATTAATATATAAGAGATTCGAGCAACTTACCGTAGTCTCCACATTTGGAACTTTGGTTTGGAATTAACACCGCAAAAGAGTTTTAATAAGTTAAGCGTAAAATCTAAAAAGATTTGCAACATTGATCAAACATTTGCTGACAATCTATAGAGCAACAAGTTGTTAAAACATTTCACAAGCTTCAACTTTGGCTAAATTATAATCAACACAGAATTGACAAAGAGATAACACGTTGTTTCAATTGAAACAACAACAAGATAATAGTAGGTAATCAATCAACATTTTCTGTGATATATCTCTCTAAACAGAAACTATCATAAGTGATGTGAGCTATTCAAGCGAGAATGTTTTTGCTCAAAGATTTCAATAAGCCTTATTCAGCTTGTGAGCACAGCTGCGTAGGTTGTGCACATTGTTGAAGAGCTTGGTAACGAGTCGCTCGAACTTGTCCACCGAGTCAATCACGTGAACTTGATCGGTGAACGGGTCAAAATAGACCTCAAAACGGCGAGGCAAGTTTTCGGCAACGTATTTGCTGAACACAATGTGAAATAAAGAAATAAATAAATGTATTAGTGAATCAAATCTAAAACTTGTGTGAGTGAATATTACCGAAACTTGTCTTTAGCGTCATCGAAACTTTCCGCCACAAAGTAGAGATCTTGGTAATCGAGGTCTTGGTAGGTTTGCACCGCAGTTTTCTCTGGCTCAAAGTCACGCAGCGTGGGTTTTCCCGAAAGCGAGTGTTCCAGCTCACCAAACGATGACAGTAGACCAGCTCCATAAGCCTTAATCTTGCCATTCTCGCGACACAGTCCAAACTCCACAGTAAACCAATAGAGCTGGAAATAATGATACAAAAAATTTTTACATTAATAATTTATATCAATATAAGAATAGAAACAATAGACAAACCGTGGCAAACTTCTCTAGATCTTCATCCGAGGCTCCAAGAGAAGCTAGTCCAATTTCTTGCGAGAAATCCGCAAAACTCTCATCGGCCAGAATGGGCACATGACCCAGTAGTTCGTGAATGCAATCCCTAAAGTGATAAAATTTAATCAATTGAAATTGAACCCAAACAAAATGAAACTTACGGCTCCGGTGAGTGATGCGGATTCGAAGGATGACGCAAGTATTGTGTGGTTTGAAACACTCGGTAAGCGAGACTGGCGAGAAAGTCTCGGGCAGTCAACAAGCCAGCTGCGGGACGTAGAGTGAATCCGGTGCGCTCTGTCAATCGTAGAATAATCAATCAAAAAAATTTTTACAAGAGGGCCGGCGCTAAAGCGTCGTCTGCCTCTTGTAAAAAACGGCGCCAAAGCCGCTGAGGTCAAACTAGAGTTATCATAATTTGAAGGGTTATGCGAAAAATTCGAATCAAATCGAGTGAGAATTGGAAAAGTTCGAATTCCGAATCAAATTGACGGAGAATTCGAAAAGTTATGCACAACATTCGAATCGAATTGGAATAAAATTCGAATTATAATACAGAAAGTTAGATTCGAATCGATAACGAATTCGAATCACAACAACGAAAGTTGGATTCGAATCGGTTAAGCACTGTGGAAGTAGCGTAACTCTCACAGTACAAAAACGTGGGTGGCAGAATACCAAAATGACAGAACATTGAAGATAGAAAACCACGACCATATTCATTAATATATAGGAGAATAAATAAATTGCGATAAATCATACTTTTCAAGAATCGCGACACATCTTCCAGTTGCGGAATATTATCCGGAGCATAACCACACTCGCGTTCCAAGATGTCAAACACTTCGATGTGTTTCGAGCATGCATGAGTGGGAAACAGTTTCACGAGTTCCTTGTAAACAGTGCCCCTGTGGTTCAAATTAAATCAATCAATCAATCAATTGATATCAAGCTATCTAATCATGAATTGTATACCATGTTTTGATTTCCTCGGCAGTATACTCCACTCGTGGGATTGGATCGCCGCTGATAAGGTAGAATTAGAGCAAAGTTAATAAATCAGGTTTAAAGTTTCACATTTAAACTCCATACTAGCGGTAATCGAATGCAATATTGGCAATCTCCATTCGACGAGCCCGGTAAACCTTGTCCGAGAAGCCCTAAGCCGTTAAAGAGTCATAAATCAGTAATATTTGTATATGTGTGTGTATCTTACTGGATGATCTTGATCGAGTTCCGGTTCGTACTTAGTCATGATATGAGTGCAAAAGTCCAGATCGCTGATATGTCGGGGAAACCACGGATCTGTAGTATGATTTTTATTAAAGGGGTTCAAAGTGATTGGAAGAGAAACTCGAAGAATTACCTCGAACACTAATCAACTTTTCACGCAGTACAGTGATTTCACCTAGATTGCCCTGACGAACAGTCTTCATCAGCATCAAGAGATGCTGACTCGAGATCATCAACGAGAGAAAGATGTCGTAGCGAGAACGATCGCACTCATTGGGCCGACTCTCGAGATGCTCGATCTGAGCGTTCGACGCCTAAATCAATTCAAATCAGTTCATAATTAATGCAAAATAAAAAATAGCAACAAAACCTGAATCAACTTTAAAATTCGCGGCAGATTATTAAAACCAGCCTCTCCTAGAGTGATCAAGATATTCTTCTTCTTTTTGATCTCATGATCCTTCTCTTCCTTGGTCTCGGTGACCACAATCACCTTGAGATAATCAATTAAAATTTGATTTAATTATTGACAATAATAAATATAGCTAATTTTCAGTGAGCTTTCCGTTTCACGTAGTATGTGGACGATCGGTATTTTTGTTAATTTCTTACCCTAAAGTTTTGTAAAATTATTGGTGCAAGTTATACTTGTTTACTTTATCACAGTCAATAATCTAACTCGCCTCAATACATTTTTACATAACTTTAAAGTAGGAAATTAACAAAAATACCAATTGTTTACATACCAAGTGAAACGAAAAGTCCACTGAAAACGAGCTATAATAATAAACTTCAAACTCTAACCTCTTCCTCGGAGAGATCAAAGTCTTTGGAGGAGCTTCGACTCTCCTGGATCCAGTTGTTGACCGCTTCCTTGTTCTTGAGTGTCTCAAACTTGGCATCACCCACCAGTGATCGACGTCTCGAAGGGTAGCCATGCTGCAAATTATTTTACAAACAAAAAAATTCAAATTAGCTATTAAACATAATTAAGATATTAAAAATTAAATTTTTATAATTTTATAAATAGAAAACTTTTATATATTACTATTGGTCTTCTCGCCAAGGTCAAATTGGAGCTATCATAATTTGAAGGATTGTGCAAAAAAATTAAAGCTAATTTGGTAGAAATTAAAAAGTTTGAATTCGAATTAAATTTAATGATGATATGACTACAAAAAGTTATATTCGAATTGGTTAAGAATTCGAATCATAAAATTAAAGCTAGATTCGAATCGGTGATTAATTCGAATTACCGAAACCAAAGTTAGATTCAGATTGGTTAAGAACAGTGAAAGTAACGTTACTCTCTCAGTACAAAAGTGAGGCAGAAAACCAATAAATGACAAAACATTGAAAATAGAACATAGAAAAGCAGGAGAAATTTTAGTTAGTATTACCATAAATTGATATTTGTATTTGTAAATGTGGAACAATTGGAACATTTTTTTTCTATCTTGGTGTTTTTGTCGAATCAAGAAGAACAATAAACAACCGCTTCACGAGTGCTCAAGACTGGTAAATAAGTGTTCCGGAAGTTTCTGAAATTGACGTAAATTTGTTTTTTTTCTATTATAGGTTGATTATTGATGATAGTTGATTTTAATTAATTCATTAGACTTAATTGAGGTTGCTCTCCCTTAAACTGTCGAGCACAGATTGCGCGCTATTGATGAATGGAAAACAAAGATGCTTAATGGGTCAAAACATGATAATGATGATGAAGATTGTTCTTCTAATTCTTTAATCTGACCTTGGTTCACTTTGAAACTCTTCTATAAAATTTCACAACTTTTCTCATGAATTAAACTGCAGTTTCCAAAGTGGTTCCTTTGGTCTCCAAAACGGCTCATTTTTAACCAAGAAAGAAGAGAGAAGGAGACTAATTAGGGTAAGATGGGTACTTTCACCGATTCGTGCTATAGACCTATTGACTTACTTACTCAAAGTGTACTATTGATCACTTGATGTGTGTATTTGAGATTCACTCACATACTCTTCCTCCTCTCTCTCTCTCTCTCTCTCTTTCCCCTCCCTCTCATTATCGTTCAATGGACCAGTTGTGCGCCTATTGTGTCCAGAGATCAATAGAGCAGCATCAATAATTTCTCTCAGAATGTGATGGAACATAATGGAGTTGGCGACCTATTCAAATTGGATAATAACGGATTTCCGATCACCCTCCAATTTCTCTCTCTCTCTATCTCTCTCTTCACTCTCTCCTCTCCTCTCTCTCTCTCTCTCTCTCTCTCTCTCTCTTTTCTGCACTCTTTTACATTGAGCATCCAATTAGCTGCTTCAAGTGATATTTATAGGAAAAGAAGATAGTGAGTGAATGAGAAAGAGAGAGAAAGGTAAAATCTCAAAAGACATTTTAAAACTCTCTCTCTCTCTCTCTCTCTTTCTTTCTCTATCATTCTTCTTCACATTTACTCATTCTTCATAATCCGGTTTCATCATCATCGTCATCATCACACTGATTGATCTCTAGAATTAATTTGTCGCTTTTTTCATTGTATAATTTTGGCATCACTTTGAATATATATCACAATGCAACCCAATTTCAATAGGCACTTTATCTATCTATTTTTTCTCTCACTATTTTCTCACACTCCATAAAAAAGTGTACATTTCTCAATCCGATGATGCATGACCCAGATTTTATTATCCCTGTGACAATCTATATTTTTTCCGGTATGTTTGAACTATGAAGTGTGAAAATGTAAAAGTTCACACTTAAAATTTGATTATTGGACTATTTGGATTTGTTGTTGTTGTTATTTTAAGCTACTTCATTCAATTTGATTTGTCGGATCTAGTTTACCGATGCAGTTAGATACCGATCTTAGGGCTCAAATATGTCCATTTTGTTACATTATATTGAAATTATTGATCCAACTTTAGTCAGATGCAAATAAATTGGGTTATGAAATTGAAATTGTCACATGATACATGCATTGATTTGTAATTTTGCAATTCTAGAATTTTGTTTTGAATTGTTGAATTTTTAAATTTAAATTGTTGCATTGCAAAAGTTGTTTGATTTTTTTGTAGATTTTAATGATAGTGAATTGTATAACAAAATGTGTGTATAAATTATATTATTATTGAGTATATTATCTTTGTTAACTGAGTAACTATTTAAAATTTATCAAATTTGAATAATATATATACGTATATATAGGCACGAAAAATATATGCCATTATTATTCATTTAAATTAGTTTAGAAAATGACTAAAATATCTAAGTAATTTAAATTTAACCATAAAATATAGATTGCAAGAAAAGTCGCAACCCTGTGTAAGAGAGTTCCAGAAAGTTTCTTTACTAAAAAGCACTATCAAAGTAACGTTTTTATAGAAACTTTCTTTTAAGATTTGTTTTTCCTGCAATGCATACTTAAAACAGTGACTTACCTCAATGCTGTAGCTTTTGATAGAAAATTTCTTGGCTCGGGTAGCCGCTAAACGATCCATTGCTTTGTTCATCATGTTCATGAGAGAGAGAGAGAGAGAGAGAGAGAGAGAGAGAGATTATGTTTGATGTTTAGCTTTTCCAAAAGCTTTTGATTTGCTCAAGTTTGCAAAACGAATCTTCTTGTCTTAGCTTGTCTTAACTTGAGTGAGACACTGGATCACACCAAAATACCCAGTGATTTTGGGATACTGTTTTACACCTATTTTTCTTTACCACCACCACTATCATCTTCTATCTATCATCCACGAGAAGATGCGCAGAATCCAAAAGGATGGTCCCGGAATTTACTTGGCTCCTCCTGCTACTCTCTCTTTCTCTCTCTCTCTTTCTCTCTCTTTCTTTCTTTCTCTGTGTGTGTTATCTATTTTATTATTCTCTTCATTTTTCATCTATTTTTAATTATTTCATCACTTTGGTTTGTCTCATTTATTTAAAGTTTTTTAAAATTCAAGTTAAATTCAACTTAAATTTCTTGTTTTAAATCTCATTATTTTATCATCCATCTCTTTTTATAACTCATATTTGTTATTTGTGCTTGCCATATACTTAATGGTAAACTTGATTTTATAGTGACAGTGATAACTGAATATAGCTTATTTTTATTTATCATCATCAAATCATATCATATAATTTATATATCATGCAAAAAATACACTTTAAGTTGAGTAGAACTTTTGAAATTATAACTAAAATAATCCACGGCAGATGGCGCGTTTTTTGCAAAAAGTATGTCTGGATTTTCTGTCACACTTCTAGCACATGCGCCGTAAGATTCAAACTCCTAACCGATTTGAGTCTATCATTTGCTGTTATGGTTTGAATTCTTAACTGATTCGAATCTAACTTTCGTTATTGCGATTCGAATTCTTAACCGATTTGATTCTAACTTTTCCGCTTTAGCGCCAGCTCTCTTGTTAAAAATTACTTTTCTTTTTGAGATTAAGCTTGTTTGATAAAAAAACTTCTTAGTCAGTATATATAAATTATAAATGCATATTTATTGTTTTTTATAAAACTTAATATTTTTATAAAAATTCGTATAAAAGAGTAGCTAACATAGTGAGATACATAGTATTGTAGTGGTTGGTGGATAAGTTAGATCAGAAAGTGAGAGTTTAGAACTCTTCATCATCGTCATCGCCATCCTGGTACTCTGCGGCCACCTCTTCGTAGTCCTTCTCCAGTGCAGCAAGATCCTCACGAGCCTCACTAAACTCACCCTCCTCCATACCCTCACCGACGTACCAGTGAACGAAAGCACGTTTCGAGTACATCAGGTCAAACTTGTGGTTGAGTCGAGCCCAAGCCTCGGCAATGGCGGTGGTGTTGGAGAGAAGACACACGGCACGTTGCACTTTGGCCAGATCGCCACCTGGCACCGTGGTTGGTGGGCGGTAGTTGATGCCTATCTTGAAGCCAGTCGGACACCAATCGACAAACTGGATTGATCGTTTTGACTTGATCGACGCAATGGCAGCGTTCACATCCTTGGGCACTACATCGCCGCGGTAGAGCAAACAACACGCCATGTATTTTCCATTCTGGGTGTTGCACTTCACCATCTGGTTGGGTGGCTCGAAGCACGCGGCTGTGATCTCGGCCACCGTGAACTGTTCGTGGTAGGCTCGGTCGGAGGAGACCACCGGAGCGTAGGTGACCAGTGGAAAGTGGATACGTGGGTAGGGCACCAGGTTGGTCTGGAACTCGGTTAGGTCCACATTGAGCGCGCCCTCGAAACGCAGTGAGGCGGTTATCGATGACACGATCTGACCGATTAGTCGATTCAAATTGAGATAGCTGGGTCGCTCAATGTCTAGCTTGCGACGGCAGATGTCGTAGATAGCTTCGTTGTCCACCATGAACGAACAATCCGAGTGTTCCAGCGTGTTGTGCGTGGTGAGAATGCTGTTGTAGGGCTCTACCACTGCAGTTGACACCTGCAGATTCAAAGTTAAAAAAAGGTTGGTTATGACAAATCAAATTGAACGTAACTTTGAGTTTGGAATGATTTATATCTTAAACTACTCTTTATATCAGTAGACTTTAACACTCGGATAGATTGTGTTTTTTATACCCTTAGAAACTATTTTATGACTTGAAAACTTAATTTTTTAAACCTTAATTATTTTTTTTAAATTCAACTAATTTTTTTATTTTTTAAAATTCCGAATTTTTTTGCCAAGGGCTTAATATTTTTTAAAAATTGTCAAAAAATGCCTTGAGTCGAAAATGACCCCTAAAACCCAATCGAGTTTTAAAGTATAAAAGGATTTTCCTGTGAGATTTTGAGCTTTGACTTTAATGATCTATATTGAAGTCAATGAGATTAATGGATCTCCAAAAGTCTAAACCTAAAATCTCCTCTCTTAAGAGCCTCACAGACAAATTCTTTTACACTTTAAAGTGACTTAAATTAAAGTCTACTGACCCTATGATTGAGTTCAGCATATAAATTATTTCAAAGTTGAGGTTACAGGTTCGTTTGGTTCAATGGTAAGACTAACCTGAGGAGCGGGATAGATGGCAAACTCAAGCTTGGACTTTTTGCCATACTCAAGCGAGAGACGTTCCATGAGAAGTGAAGAAAACCCGGAGCCAGTTCCTCCGCCAAACGAGTGGAAGATGAGAAATCCTTGGAGTCCACTGCACTGCTCGGCGAGCTTGCCAATTCGATCCATGACTGGATCGATGATCTCCTTGCCCACGGTGTAATGGCCACGGGCATAGTTGTTGGCGGCATCCTCTTTGCCTGTGATCAACTGTTCGGGGTGAAAGAGCTTTCGGTATGTCCCTTGGCGGACCTCATCAACCACGGTTGGCTCGAGATCAACGTAGATGGAGCGAGGCACGTACCGACCAGCGCCGGTTTCATTGAAAAAGGTCGAAAACGAGTCGTCCGAGGCGCGTTCCTTGTTCGGGTTGAGCTGACCATCAGGTAGAATATCGTGTTCGAGACAGTACAACTCCCAACAGGCGTTGCCCATCTGCACGCCCGCTTGGCCAACGTGAACTGAGATGCACTCGCGCATTGTGATTTGCTTCTATCGGTCAATACCATGTATTAATCAAACAATCACATTGTCAATTATGGTTGTCTTTTTATTAAATTTTTAATGGCGCTAAAGAGCCGTGTAAAAAACCTGAGGCAAAGCCGCTGAGGTCAAATTGCAAATCAAAAAATTCGAAACGAATTGAGTAAGAATTAAAAAAGTTCGAATTCCGAATCAAATTGAATGAGAATTCGATAGGGAATGCATCGAATCGGAATAAAATTCGAATCATAACACAGAAAATTAGATTCGAATTGGTGAAAGTGTACGTGAAAGTAACTCTCACTGTACAAAAACGTGGGTGGCAGAATACCAAAGATAGAACATAGAACATAGAAAACCACAATCATATTTATTAATATATAGTATATTTGAAAAAGTTATGAAATGAAAAGTATCTGTGCAAAGTCAAATAAACTAGTGATAAGCCAAATATAATTACCCGTAAACTGATAACTTGACAAAAAGTTAATGTTATGGATCAATTAACCCAAAAGTGACTTTACTATTCATTAGAATCCATTTAAATGGAATGAATTAACAATTTAACGTGATTACTATAGTAAAAAAAACCAACAAAATAGCCATGCAAATGTGCATTGTCATGAGAGGTAATCACACGTGAAAGTCATTATTATGAGTTCATGTCAATACTATTGGATATTAAATAAGGTTTTTTGGATGCCATCAATAAATAAATAAATAAAACTTTGAAAACAACTTTTTTCCTTATACACGGATAAATAAGGTTTGAAATATATACAGGTACCATAGAAACTTACGATAAAATTGAAGTCCTACACAGGCAACGAAGTGAAGACCTCAACTCGCGAGTGGTGATGGTGGCAGAGAACGAGAGAGAGGAAGGAAGTTTCGAGAGTGTGAGTGAGGAGAGAGGTTTCGGTGGTCGAGTGGCGGAAGATGGACTCTGTTGCCACTGGCTTATATCATCAACTGGTGCGAATGAGAGAGAGAGAGAGAGAGAGAGAGAGAGAGAGAGAGAGAGAGAGAGAGAGAGAGAGAGAGAGAGAGAGAGA
>WURS02020025.1:0-27713 GCA_011762765.2 Rhinocypha anisoptera | reverse complement strand
TTATTTCATTGAAATGTTTTAATGAAATTAAAGAGGTAAAAGACTCCAGCGAATTTTTAGATGAACCCAGGTTATTCGAATCTGTGAAACCACAGACGGAAGAGAACGGGATCGTCATATCCAGTTGCGTGAATTTTCACAGCCTGTTGGGCTTAGTACTATCCGGGCTCTACCATTACCTATTAAACCGTCGTTACGGTTAAAGAATGTGGAATACAATAGTCATTTCCTACATTTTTAGAAGTAATTTCGTCACAAAGAATGTGAAAAGTACATATATACTACTTATCTTTATTGAGTGAGAAAACAGGGTGGAAATTATCAGTTCAAATTACTTTACCAACTGTCGAGTTAAATGAAAATTTAATCATTCCTTACAAGATTGTTTTCTAGACACCATCGAAACAAAGTTAATCAACTCTTAGCGAGCAAAGGTACGTCAGCAAAGGGGGCATTTAGCAGTAATTCAATTAACAGTTAACATTTAAAAAATATCAAGTAAATGTTGAATTTGAGGTCAACTCGTATTCATGAAAATATTTTGGAAAATGTCTGTTTTGTGGTCAAACGAATAAAAAAAATTATACTACATTCCCAGTTGTCAAATTAATAAAATGTTCCATTTCACGAAAGGAGAATCATACACATAAATTAACTACTATGGATTCGTAATGTGACAACAGAATTTTTTGAGAGAATAAATTAAATGTCGTCGAGATAATTTAATTATGGGAGGCGAAATCGAAAAAACAAATTTTCATACTTTCTCAAACCACATCACCACACAAGTCCAATTTTGTAGGAATTCGGGAAATTTTACTTGATATAGTAATTATTTGTATAAATGGCATTTGGGAATACATATTCATGAAAGACGAAACAAAAATTTACTAACGTAGAGGTATTTCATTCACATTACATGGATATCAGTGAACATTATTTATAATAGTTGCACTGATACACATTTTATTTCCTGATATTGGTTAAATAATAATAATTATTATTTCAGTGCGTGAGGAGTTAAAGTGTAAATATTTTTCGAAACTAAGTTACAGCTTACTCCTAAATTATAACGTATTTTAACATGGATAGCAAAAGTGAATGCATTATTTCAACAAGGGTATATGTAATATCTTTGTTTGTAATGAAGCTATAGTTCATAAAAAAAGAGATCAAAGCTTGAACAAAACGGTATATGTTCATTTGAATTTAGTACTGCATAGTAATGTAAATATATACCTAAACATTAATAATATTAAGTATGCTTCAAAAAATATATATATATACATACGGATATATTTCTTATCATTTGTAAGATAACTAAACATAAGGGTAGTAAGGTTCAATTCAATCGTACGTTCTCAGGATGGGATTAATATGAATCATGTCTATTTTATCAAGTCAGAAGAAAATGAAGACAGAAAATTTGAGGAACGAAATTGCGCATCAACTTGCTTACTACAAGTGCTGCACTCCGGATGCCAATCAACATCCGTCGATTTAGCATCACAAAGGATGAAGTCCTCCTTTGGAGAAAGAGCAATTTTAAAGAAAAAGGCGTTCCGCCTCACCCGGTATCACTGCAAACGGAGCAGTAAAATAAAAAAAAAGATTAAGGGTAGAAGAAAACGCCGTAAAAATTAAGGGACCGTAATAAAAAGCCTCCGTTCAGTTCCCCCTTTCTACGCCGTGACCCCCCTGGAGGAAACGCCTGCATCAGCAACGGGAGCAGCGGCGGCCGCTCAAAAACCTCGAGCCCTGCAAAACTCGTCTCGTAGCGCGGCCGTGTAAGGGATGTAGGTCACGACCCGGGAATTTCACGTCGTATTACGTGCTACTACACAGTTAGCCACGCCTACCTAGGGACCGCGTTCTGGAGGTGGGAGGATGAAGGTGGACGGGACGTGGGGGAGGATGATTGGGGGGTGGGGGGGGGGAAGGGTGAGGGGGTAAGATCCGTGAGGAAGGGTGAAGAAGATAGGAGATGGATTTCGGGTAAGGAAGGAGGAATCCAACTGAAAGTGTTTTCCTTGAAACTGTGGAAGATTGAAGGGTTGAGGCAGTGGTGGAGCGGTTAAGGATATAACCGAGCGTCTTCGGGCGGGTGAAGGACGGTGGGTGGACAGGGGTAAAATGACCAGGACGGGGGAAAAAAAAGGTGCGAGGAAGGAAGCGATGGGTGTTGGGGAACTGGGGGTGGGGAAACGGGAGGGTCGAGCCTTGCAGCGCCAACGAGGTGGAACTAGAGGAGATCCGGCGCTCTGGCGGCGCCCGTGAGAAACCACCAAAGGTTGAAAAGCGAAAGACACGTCGCCATCCATATGTGCTCCAGGTACGGAGGCGGTCGAGTCGAGACAAATAAACTATAGCGCTCGGTGTTGGCATAGCGACGGACTGTTCGGTCCGCTGAAGGGGAATACCGGAGGGAAGAAGGATATAAAGCAATGGGAATAACTAGACAACGTTGAGTAAATAGAATAAGTAATGCAGCTCCATGGCTACGAAACTCCGAAAGCGGGGAAACGGGTTGATATTTTCGGATAATCCAGTTATACTTGTCACCATCCACGATCAAATTATCAGTTGGAAAACTAGGAAATTCGGAAACTTGGCAATTTCCAACTAATTTTTTTGTAACGCCCACGGTTTCGTTACAAAGTAACATCATCAGGATGCTACTTGTTTGTATTCACCTGATGGTCGATTCATAGCGACAAAACCATGTTGCCGACCGGGTTAGCATTCTGGGTATCGTCGTCTTCACCGGCTAACCCAAAGGTCGAGGGTTCGAGTTCCGCCCAGGGCATGGATGTTGCGTTTGTCCGGAAGGGTTTTTACTATGACGTAAAGAGGTGAGAAATTACCATAGCAGTCGAAGCAACCTATAAAAAAAATACTACTACAAAACCATGTTAGAGACAAAAAATAAAAATGTGAGTGTAAATTGCCGATAAAGAAATAGTTTTAGTCTTGGCTAGTTGAAATTCTCTCGTCATGAAAGATTTGAAGAGTCTCCTTCTAAACTTTACATGGAAATTGTGAGGATTTTCCTGGTTCACCAACAATGAAGGATTTCCAAAACGTTATTCTGTTTCTGACTTTCTTAAAAAATATAAATAATATACGCGCTTTTTCCTCTAAAGGTAAATAGGTTCCTATACGTAATCCTTCAAGAATATATGAATGATTGTGTTTTAACATATGGATAAGCGTTCAAGAGTTAATAGTAACACATGATATTTAATCAGGAAATAATGAAAAACTTCTGTTTCCTATGTAATATAAAATCTTCTCAATATTTATTTGGTCCCCCTGTAGCATGACAGGAATATCATCTATGTATACTAGCAAAATCAGAAACTTGACAATTTAGGATAAAATTTTTTGTTACGACCATGTTGTCGCTGCAAAGTAACATCATCAGGATCCTGCTTGTTTGTATTCACCTGATGGTCGATTGTTATCAACAAAAACAAATTCGTGACAAAAATTAAAATCAAGTCAAGAGAAAGAAGAAAGGAAATTATCAAAATAAAAATCCCGCAAAATTTTTATACCACTTAATTCTATCCACTCCAATCATTCTATAACAACAGTAGCGTTTTCTATAATTTTCAATGTCTACTCTCATCATAGACGGTAAATAATGCTCTTACTGTTTATACATACTTCCATCATATTTTGGAAACCTTTGACACTCCATAGTTCGATCAATCTTCTGACTTGTTAACCCTAAATGATCAATCAAAGTCTGATGTTGTATAACTTGGGGTCGCCGGGCACGGAACCCATTAGCATCGTAACTGATTCAGAATTGGTAGTATATGCACCTGAATAGGGAAGTTCTTTAAAAAATAGATAATATGGGCAAACAAGATATCAGGTCATAATTCGCGAGATTTTTATTGCCTGAATTCGTAAAAATACAACCCTACTCATTTGAAAGAAAATTAAACTTAGCCTGTCTTGGCAAAAACATTGAAATATATTTATATAAAGAGAATGAAATTACTTAAAAATATATCAGTTTTCCCTACCTGGAGTTTCGAGCACAGATCAAGAAATAATTGCAATTCGCAAAATAAATAGCAAGAGTCACGTAATTTCAGGTCATTATATACCTTACTTAATTGCTCAAGGCTTTTGTCAAGGTTTTTGAGCTACTTAATGGACTACGTAAAATACGCCTTAAGAATACGCTTCTAATACGTATTTTTTATAACTCCGAAAACCACAATGAAATACAGTGTATATAGTTTTGATATACGGCTTCTCAGAATTTTATCATCTCAAAAATGTAATAAATATGCGACCAATGGGAAAAATCGGGAAAAGAAACAAATCGCCACATTTTATGTGCTGATCAAAAAACTGTTGCAGCAGGGAAATGAGAAGAACTAATATATTATTTGCTTCTAAGCTCGATGCCGTTCGAAGGAATAAGCACGATGTTCTTTGGAGAAGAGTGAAGGAATACACATATACTGAATTACATTGTCATATAGTTACCATATCTTGCTAATGAAAACGTTGAAGGCTTACTTCAATCACGAGAGTTAAGAAATGTACATGGTATAAGTGGAATGTTCAACTAAATGTTACCTTTACCATTAACGTCACCCATAAACAAAATCAATAGCATAGGATACAGTAAAGATTGACATAAACGGGATTCGAACTGCAGACGATTGCGATGCTACGAGGACTCATTAAGCCACCAGAAAAACCCCAGCCGTTAATTTGAAGAAAATGATTGCACGGACTCGAAGCGCTTGCACTTACACGCCCTACAGCAGTAAGGGGACATCCTTCGTGCCATTGACGCCACCGGGCACAGTCATTAAAAGCAGGGAGCGGTAAAAGGAGTAATGACCGTGAAGTCGGCCTAAATCTCCCAGTCAATCACGAAATTGCAGCTCCCGACGGCCCCTTCACCTCCCATTACCCGGAGCGAATTTTCTCTCTTTCATTTCCCTGTCATTTTCTCTGCTCCTACTGCGGTCGAAGAGTCCTTTATGTGAAGGGGGTAGTCCAGATGGCCAGCTTCACGGAAGCAGTGAAAGAGTGCAGTTCTCTCTTCTGACGGGACCCATCAGGAGACGGCGGCGGTGCATTCAGCATTCCACCGTAATTTTCATCGGGGGGCCACCGGAAAAAGATTTGAATTCCTCGCAGTTCACAGGACGCGTTGGTAACATTCACGTATGACCACAATGGGTGTTTCCAAGTGGTAACCATTTGGTACGAATTGCAATCCTAGGTAAGTACTCAATCACGATGTCAGTCCGATTCTTTAAACCCATAAATTCTCTTGGTCGATCGATTTTGGTAATTTATTTGTTTTTCTTTTTAATTTAATTTTAATTTTTTATTCATTAATATTCACTTAATTTATTATTTTTCTTTGATCTTCTCTTGATTTTGATCTCTTCCTTTTGATCTCCTTTCTTTATTTTGATCTAAAAATAAAGTAATTGTTTGCATGGTTTAATATCTTTGGTTAAATTTCACGGATCAAAATTCCTCGCCATACACGTATTCAAGTTAACATCCGGTGCACAACCATGTGTGCACTTGTGTGTAATATTAAAAGTACCCAAACATTTGCATGTGTGTCTGAACCTGTTTATGTTTTTTTTATATATGTCCAATATCGGCTTCATTTAATTAACATTTGTTGAGAAATATTTGTTTTTATGTTACTTGGAGCAACATTTTTATTTCATATATGTATACAAAACTGTATTTGTGCATATTATAATGTATTTGTCGTCAAGCGATAAAGTAGAAGAAGAAGGAACTATTATTGTCACAATCTCACCCCAATTATTTTATCAATTATATTTATCGACCAAACCTATTATTGTGCTATCAATTACAATCAGTCTGGTTGTGCTCTTGTTTAGACAAATATATTCGATGTTTCGAAAGGTGAATATGGTTTTAGAGGTAGCAGATGACAATTTTAGCGTTGATCTCAAGGAACTCAGATTTGAAAACCTTACTTGGTGTGATGAAAATAATTTCTGATACCAAGAGGATGCGGTGGAAAACCAATACAAAACTGTCCTAATCCAATCTTCATCATCCACTTTATCATCTGAATATCTAAATGCCACGGATACACAGAGGTAAAAGGTCGCAACATATTGCCACGGGGTCGTCCTAAGGTCAATGCAAATTCACCCGCCAAATGTCAAGGGCCATAACACAAGGGCAGGGTTCATTCGTACAACGTCCCTAATAATACCATAAACTGTACATTCACAAAGGATGTTTCATTTATTTTTTTTCAATTTTTCAGTACCCAGACTGAATTTTTAATCATGCATGTCTTCAACAGATTCGTGTACAGATATCTTCTTTCAATAAACTACTGAACTCTAAATATTCAATTAGAATATTAAAGATATAAAAACTATAATTTGCATAAGTGTATAACTGACGTAGTGATACTTTTCTATTGCTGATACATTCGAGTTCCTATTGCAAATCTTGAATTGATACAAGTAATGGAAAAAAAACCACCAATATTAATGGAAGCACATTGCCTTATACTAATTTTATGAAATTTATGAAATAAGAAGTTTTATGATTCTCTTTAGATCTCCTGCACTTTCAACCAACAAGGCCATGACAACCACAAATCTGGTTAATTTTATTTACCCCCACCTATATTCATTCCTTTCTCCCCTTCCAGTAGTCTGACACTGAATCCTGGTCATATGGACATAGATATTAAAAAGTGTCGGAGACAAGCTGATTTCTTGCCTCATTCCTATTTCCAGCTGAAACCATTCCATCCTTCTCTTTCCTATTCTAACCATTACTTTCTTTCCTGATTCCTCATCGATATTCTTTGACAACAACAAGATCCTTTATCATTCAGCGCCTGCTTTCAGTTTCCCACATAGCACAAAGTCGAAAGCATTCCACAAATCTGTGAAGCATAGTTTTACGCTTCTCCTTTCGTCCGTATGCTTCTTTGTGTATATATTATTACCACTATGAATTTTACCTCTCCAAATGCTTACCCTAAACCCACCCTTTTCCTAATACTCAAATTGCTCCTCTTTTACGTGTCCTTCCTTTAGTTTCCCCATTCTCCTGTTTGCCAATCGGAGCAAGATGCTTTCTTAATGTGTAAACCGGACTTACTGTTCCATGCTCCTCGAATTTCCTAGCCCCTTGCGAGTAGGATCATATCTGTATTTAAAAGATTCTTCGGGAAATTCTCGGCGCTGCAATACGTAAGGATGTCAACTCTTTCAATCCATTTTTCTGCAAGCATCTTAGATGCTGCAGAAAAAGAGAAGCATGCTGCTTCCTCTTCCAGTTTGATTATAATCATGTTCTACTCTGCGACATCGTCTTCTCTTCTATATTTAGGCTTTTGCAATTGTCCTTTATTTTATATAACTTTTCCATGAATTCCTTTTTATCTTCTTTGCTACATTTTTTTATTTTGATTTACCTTTCTGTGTATTCTTTATTTTCGCACAGAACATATCTCTGTCCTTAATATCGCACAGAATACCACTTTATCAATACCACATTCCACAAATATCACTTTTTTGAATAACTAGATAATTCCTTCATTTACCATCCAACTCTTCAATTTCTTTGCAATCTTCATCAGGGTACAATCCTCTGGTCCTATCAGTTTCCTTCCGAAGTTCACCGAGTCATCTTCTACCCTCTTTTATATTTAGGCTATGATATTCCCATCTTTCCTCCATCATCTCCGTTCAATTTTGTGTAATCAAAAGATTAACTGCCCTCTTGCCAATCTTTCTCATCTAATAGTTTTTATGCCCTTATTTAGTGTCTTCCAATTATCCTCATTCGTTTCTTCTGTTACTGCTGTTAGTTTATTAGTTTTTCTCTAACTATTCATTAGCCGAAGGCCTTACAAGTGAACTCTGTTATTATTCTTTAAACAATCCTATCTCTCTATGCTTAAAATTCTTCTTGTATTTAGCTTTTTGAAATTTAATTTTTAACCTATGTCATGACGAGGGCAGTCTCGTTTTACGTCAGCTCCTTATGCTCAATTCTCTTCATTCCTATACCTTTCTTCAATCATTATAAAATCTCCTTGCCTTCTGCATAGGTCCCCAAGTGATTTCCACGTAAATTCATTGTCTCCTTTTTGTTTTTTAATTGATTGTTAGTTACTGGAAATTCATTTTCCTGAAAATATGATCAATAAATCTCCGCTCTTATTCTCATGTCTTCGAATGTATTTTATCATTAAAACTATCACTTCTACTTATGTCCTCGGTCCCCCATCACTATTTTGCAGCGTGCTGGAACTTATTCCTGGACATTATTTCTTCTCTAATGCCACACACTTCATTTACCTCAACGTCGTATTCACTTGTAGGCGTATACACCTGTATGATTAGTAACATGTTTGTACCCCATTTATTCTTGCTGCAATAACATTATTTGATTTTTATAGAATATTTCTTATCCAATTATTTATTTTTCCATCTACATGGATACCCAAACCACCCACTTTCTATGTTCACCACACTGAAGAAGACCCCTCCTTTTATTTTTGTCTATTTCTTTCTTTTCCTTATCCCATGACAACCCCAACAATGTCCATATTATTAAAAACCATCATAGCCTTTAAGTTAGAGAGAGATAGAGAGAAACAGGGCAATTTCCACTTAAAAACTAACTTTAAATTTTTAAGCGGAAATTGCCGTATTTTTCTTTCTCCAACTATGAACGACTTCCACAAATTTAAGCCTGAGACTGTTTCCTACTGTCTTTAAGCTTTTTAACTCTTCCTTCTGTAGCAGATGTTTAGCATCCATGTCACAATATTAAGATCTTTATTCAGTTTATCTTCGTCTTTTGTCCACCACGAAGATTAGATTAGGGGACTAGTTAACCTCCGGACAAGGCATTCTATGAAATAATTTTTAATTATCTTTTTATTCTCAAGGTAGCATCAAATATGAAAGTTTCAACTTAACGATACATTAAGGACAATGTTAATTTGGGAAGACCACACCCATTGTTGATCGACTATTACAGCATTATTCTCATTACATCGGATTGACTGAAATTCGCTTCTCCCTTTATTTTGTGGAAGTCTGTCAAAATAACATTCACTCGTTTATAATACATGCAAATTAACATTGACAGAAACGTGCTGAACGAATACCTAAGTCTATGATGTAACTGTTTCTAGAAAATTCTACGTTCAGAAATAGCGCTACGTTTTCCTCGTTGATTCAGGAAACCACCACGGGCAGCTCCCGTCATACGGCGCGGACGCCAACTAGTGAGGAAACCCCTGAACTATCTCTTGAGGCCTCTTCAGCCGGTCGTTATCCCGTCCGAGGGAATTTTAAATATTCCCTCGCTCAGGAAGTGTGTTCAAAATATGGCGTTAAACAAAAATAGAGTATATAAACATAATTAGCTGAACATCTATGTCAAAAATTAGTAAGAATAGTCCACTGGATACTTAAAATATCCCTATTGAAGAGAAGCAACGATGCACGAAGACAAGTCTCTCCCGGAATCCTTCAAATTATTCAAAACCTCAGACCAAACGACCATAGTGTATTTCTCCATCTTGATTTCTTTTTACTGGTTGGTCTTTCAGGGCCAAGAAATAATATATTATTCTGAAAGATATAATTTGGGGCAATATACCGATACGAAAGATGAGTTTCATGACAAAACTAGAGCCCACCACTAACTAACACCACTAATAAGACACCACTAACCAATAGTTTTCGGTACTCAAAAGTAGTATTCTCCCGGTCGTCAACTCAGGACAATACTCGTAAATAAATAAACGTTTTCATGAAAAGCGTAGACTGTAATTTCAACATATTTTCGGAGGCATTCAACTGAAATATGTTTTCCTGAATTCCATCAATGTTAAGGACAATTAATCGTAGATGCAATTAACACACTTCCAATGTATTTAGCATTATATATAAAAAATTATTCACTAAATTCATTAAAATAATACAGAAGACCTAACGACTGATCCTATAATTATCTTTTCACGAAACGACAATTATGTATTATAATATATCGTATTTTTCGTATTATTCGTATATTCGTATATATTTTTACCGTATTGTAATGTAAAACACACAATGATTTGAAGACGAAACTAATACAAAAGCGTTGGTTAATTCCATTAATTAACGTAAACGTAACGTAATTTAGTGCACTGACATCGATCTTATCGAAATAATAATTATTAAATAGTTTGGTTATGCCTTTTACATAATCTATTTTCTCTAATCTATCGTATGAGAAGGTTGCGATTTCATAAAAGTAATTTTGAAAATCTTTGAGCAAAATCATCAATAGCACAGTTTAAAAAAACTATGCTAAAATTCTATAAATTTCACAAGGAATGTATGAGAGTTCATAAAAATATGATATTCTCAATAAATCACCACAAATAGCACCTGACTGAACTTCAACTTTCAAAATCTTTGTATATAGTCTAACATACCACGTTTTTAAAATTAATGGAATATTTTTAATGATTTACAAAATATCCAGAAACGTATCTTTGTAAATACTTAATGCTAATAAATATAACTTATGATAGAGAAACAAAAGCATATTGCATTTTTCTAGGTTTTTAATAAATGCATTTAATTGCTTCCGGTTCGATATGGTACTTAATGTCAATTACGTGGCAAAGTGCCATTAGATGTTACAGTGGTTTATAAACCTATGGTAATGTATCTCTGATAACAAAGGCGAAAAACAAAGTGATGTATTATATAGTGTAGAGAAAACTTGATATGAATAAATCCGTCATGTTTGTTTTTCGTTAGTTATTTGTTAGTTCTCTCGGACTCACACACACTTGTGCTATACAAGTACGTGTGAATTTATGTTATGCGCGTCTTCTCGTCTATACTTTATGTACCGAGATCCTTAAATGACTGCAAATTTAACAACGAGCTTGTTATAATACTTTGGCTCTAGCATAAAATTATTGGAGTTTGTTTCTCCAATTATGAAATCTTTTCTTCCGATTGAAGTAATCTGCTACTATCAACAACCGCTATCTGGCACTGAGCTCTGAGCTGTGAGCTCGTGATTTGAGCTCACCATGTCTAATATAGGGGTACAAATCATGAATGGTCGAATTTAAACTTAAGTTACAAGACCCGTTACGACCCAAAAAAGTACAAATTAAACGGCCCAATCTCAGTGCGATGGATAGAAAATATTATCTTGTTTTGTGCTGCGTTGTAGTGTATGAGACAAAAATTTGTTGGCAACGACAAAACTATGGGAGACACGAAGAAAACGCAGACGAAGTAGGTTTTTTGGACTCACTCTAGCCGTGATCCCCTTCCGTTACATGCTCGCCACCCTAGTTTCTCATGCAACAAATGATAAACGTTGCAACGTCGCTTCAATGCTTATCTGGGTCGTAACGTTCCAAACCGCAGACGAATGATAATCAGTAATTAACCCGTCCAAAAATTTAACTTTTTGCTCGTTCATGCAATAAAGAACTTCACAATAAAGAAAGCTTTTATTACGTAGGCCCACCCAAAAATGACAAAAATTTGTTTTAAATATATTACAACTTCCTTTGTTTTAATTTAAAGAGCATAAGGGCACATGGAGTATATGGTTACGAAACCTGGTTCATGAAGAAGGATGATTAGTATAGATTGGAGGCTTTTGAGATGTGGGTTTGGCGACGGATGGAGAAGGTGAGGTGGACAGAGAGGAAAACGAATGAAGAAGTTTTGAGAAAGATAGGAGAGGGGAAACATTTGCTGCGAGAGATGCATAAAAAAGACAGGAAAGGTGAATGGAAGGGGTACTCAGAGGCAATGGGTTGTTGATGAATGTAATGGAGGATAGAATTTTGGGTTAGCGAAGTAGGGATAGGAAGAGAATAGGATTTTGGACAGAATGATAGGAGGTAGGAAGTACGCAGATTTTAAAAGGGATTATAGTTAGGTGTTATGCGGCCAATCTAAGCTCAGACTCATAAAAAACCTGCGTTAACCCATAGATTACCCTTCATCATATGTAATTGGTACATTTGGTAGTTGGAAAACCTATCTACAAAGGATTAATTCAGTTAATGGAAACTTTTGATGTGATTAACTATATCTATTTGGTGGTTTTTAATATTTTGAGTTTGCGCCGAAAGGCGAAAAAATGGGCACTGTTTGTTTATGCCCGAATAAAATTTCATGAAAAGGCGATAATTTTTTGTCTAATAACATGCAACATTTCGGAAAACAAGTTAAAATTTTTATCAAACGTGCTGAGATTTATTGGGCCGTTTTCGTGTAACTGAAGTTTTACTCGAGGTTCCATAATTTTTACTCCGATATTAGTCATGGCGAGTTGAGATCGCGAGCACAGCTCAGAGCTGAGAGTCAAATAGCGGTTGTTGGTAGTACACGATCACTGGTACAAATTGACTGTGATCTTTTGGTATTATTTTGCAATGGGCACTTTTGTTCCGTACTATCCGGATGCGTCCACATCCTTGTAATTACAAAAAAAAAACAGATTGATCATAGAAAAAAATATGATGATATTTTGGCCTTTCATTAAGTGATTGTGAAATATTTCGAGTTAGGTGGCTCTTACCGCGAATCACTCAACTTCAGATTTGGATGGGTTCTCCGTCATCAACTATTAATTCCTTATTGATCTCAAACACCGTATTGTTAAAAAAAAATATCCCATCTACTCCCACAAATTAATTTCCAATCACACTATCAACAATACCGAATGTAGAAATATCATGAGTCACTGTATTTAGTTTTTTTCATGTCAAAATACTTAACGGAATAATGATTTCTAGGGAAATATGAATCAAAGAGTTTTTGATGAAAAAATCGACAAACTTCTACCAAACACATTTCCATGCATAGTAGCTAGCTAACATTAACGCTATCTTTATTGTCAACAGGAAGCGTGATTTAGACGAAGCGGAAGAAAAGGATAGGGACAAAGAGGGTGGGAACAGGCGAAGAGGATGAAAATAGAACGACGGAACAACGGAGCTGACGGGTTAGGTTGAAACAAATATTTGCTGAAATCAGTGGTGTGTACGCAGGGAGCGACAGCTAACACGACAGCGTTGGCTCGGGGAAGTCTTTGTCACTACAAAGTTGATTAGAGCTCGTCACTTGCAAGATAAAGTGACGTCGTAATGAGTTGGAGACAATATCCAGCCGTCGCAGTAAGGTCATTTTGACGTGCATGTTCATCTCACATCCTAAATACTTGTGAATAATTAATGATTTCGTGACAAATGGCACACGTTTACACCATAGTTACGACCTCCATCTGTGATATAGGTGAACTTAAGTCTACACGTGCAAGGTTAATGAGAACAATCGCAGTTTATCATGCAGACGAACTCAAACGTTGCCAATAAAACTGACAGCATTTATAGCCTCCGTATCGTTTCTGAAAGGAATCAAGCAGTTACCTTAAAGTGAAAAAGAAAGAGAATGTCACTTATCTAAGGATAAGTATACAAAATTATAATATGGTTTAATGTAAACATACGTCACCATTTAGCAAAGGAAATGTTATCTAATTACTTATTTAATTTTTTAAATCGTCTGGCTGAGGTCAATTACACATTTCATTTATTTCAGCGCCTATTGCAAAGTCATGCAAAAGAAAAGAGAAGCAAATGTTGCGTTTCAACTGACGGAATATATACCAACCCTATCCAAATTCACTCTGTCAAAAAACTTCAATCGGCTCCATTTCCTCGCTACCGCACTGCGATTTATCAAACGCACATAGATGCGTACTTCCACCATAGTCCTCACTTAAGAAAACCATTATAGCCTCTGTTTTTAAATAACTACGGAGACATATTTTTTAGGCTAAAATATAAGATATTATAATAATTCCTTGACCTAAAGATACTCATTTTTACATAAATTTCTTAAACACAAATCAAACTTTAGGTATAAACTGAGAGTTTTAATGGTTTAATAAATAAAGATATAGAAGCAAAATATATTTCACTTAAAAAGTATTTTTCTACACGCGAAAGGACTACCTATTTCAAATAATAGCGAATACTGAAGAAGCATTTACTTGCGATGCTATATTAGGTATAAAAATGTTTTTTACCACCTGCCATGCGGAACGGTGAAGGTAATATCTCTTCGCTCAGTTTAAATTTATGGACCCAATGTGCAGGTATTTGATGTAAATGTGAATATATTTTGCCTAAATTCATTGGCATCGTCTAAGAACACATATAAATTCCGATTCCCTAAACTGCTACCTCTGGGACCAGCGATCCCTCCTTGCACTACGACGTCTGAAGAAAGGAGATGAACCTCGCAAAGAGATTTCGTTTTTTTTCTTTTCTCAATTTACGAAACTTACCTCTTCTAACTGCCTCCTTTCTAAACATCCCATAATTCATTCAAATTAACTTTGCATAAATTTCTCGAGAAAATATCTCTAAACGCCTTATCCGGGTGCCGAAAGGGTCGCCCATAAATGAACGTCTGTTCCTTTTCTCTTGTCTTCCCTACTCCCATTCTCGGAACAATTCCTTTTCAAGGAAAAAGTCATTTCATGAGGGGGTTCAAATTGTTAGGTAACTACTCAGGAAAATGGGAGGGATATATAAGGTCAAGTAGAAGTTTTAAGTGATGCGGATATGAATATGGTATTAATTTTATGTAAGTAAGGAAATACTTTGTCAAGGTGGAGGCACATCAAAAGTTAAAAATATTTCTCGATCAATAGTTGGAAATGTTACAAAACTAATATTATGCTTACAGATTAAATGTATTGAGCCAATGCTATAAGTTTTTCGTTGATGAAAATATTATAGAACTTAAATATTCGTCAACATGAATATTTAACTCCATTAATTCATTCCTAAGTACTCTAGCTTCGGAGAATCACATCTTGCATTTTATAATTTATGAACCACAGGCTCTTACTTTTAGGACTAGGTACTTAATAAAACCTGTCCCATAGTCTGATGGTAATTTTTTTAAGTTATCATGTTTTCCCTTCCTAATATAGAACTTAATAATGATTGTAAACTTTCCGGCAGAGCATTATTTAAAGTGGGTAAGTATATTCTTGGGGTATTCTTGGGTATATTGTGGATATCATTATTATTATTACTAAATTAGAACAATTAAATATGTTTCATTAAATTATCTGTTATTGATTTTAATTGTCAATAGATGATTCAATCAATAAAAAATGAAAAATTAAGCCTATAAATTTTAATTAAAATATTATGATTTGAAAATTGTCAAAAAACTGTAAGGTCCACCGATGTTATAATATCAAAACTGAATTTATTTACTGGAGGAATGGAATAAAAGGTAAACAACAATGGATTGATGAGACTGAAAAGTGCCAACATTTTAAATTTACCTCATTACCTCTCTAAAAATCAGAAATTTATATTTTATAGTTAATGCAATGAATGCCATTGGATTGGATTCCTATCATCCTATCATCGTTTCACTAACGCAGAAAATAGAAATGTGGACATATATTTAACCTAAGGGAAGAGCAATTACATGAAAATGAATGTGGATATGCTCCTCCTCCCAAATGAGAATATTACAGACGCATCAGGATCGACGGAATTTTGAGGTCGTTACGACTGAATTACTTCCATTAGGATTTATTTATAAAATATTGAGTGAAATATGAACATGAATTGTGTATTATTCAAATGCATACGGTAACGATGACGGAGGACTTTTTCAACTTCTACCTGCTTCGCGATTCAAATACTCATATACCAACACGAATTAAGCACTCGGCCTTGTGGTTGATATAGCACGTGCGGTAGGAAGACTACTTTTGTTTAGGAATAGACATTAGAGTAGTGCGAATATCCTCCGAATATCATCCACTCGGAATCAAACGGGAATTTTATTTCCTCCAATCTGACCTCAAGCTTTACAGCATGGATTGCAATGCAGCATTTTCCAATTATTCCAGGTCAATCGTATACGACGGGGTGCAATCGGAGATACGTTTGCAAAATTAGTTTGCCGCCACTGGTCAAGAGTAAGAGAGAGGACGGAATGGAATCGAGACCGACCAACTGCGGTCCTGTCACCTGCAGATGAAATCAGAAGCTCGATAGAGGGAGGGAGAGAGAGAGACAAGGAAGGCGGTTTTCATCCAGGCCGAGGCGCAAATGGATGGAAAACCGTCACATCACGTCGAACTCTGGAAGATGGCCGTGCAGCATTTTCATCCGACCCATAGTGGTATGAAGGAAAACGAAACGTTGCGAGTCAACGAAGTGGGTCATGGAGCGTGCTAGAGGGGGAGGACGTGGGAGAGAGGGCGAGAGAGAGAGAGAGAGATGGAGGGAGACGTTACACCAGCTGAAATTATCCCAGGATTATTCGGAGAGGTTCCCAATTGCTCCCTCCCATGAGCAATACACAGGTCGGACCACGTCAATCGTAAGGACACGGGGATATTTTTAGTCAGGAAGACGGGAATGTCATTCGTTGTTGAAGAGAGAGATAGGCGTTTCCGATTCTATTCACTCGGAAATTGATTATTTTAATACGATTTCCGATTGTTTTGAATCGATTATTGTAATCCGCTTCTGTTTCGAATTCTTTCCTATCTGATTCGATTCCGATTCAGTTACGATTCCGATTCAATTACGAGTTAGATTCATTTAAGATTTCGGTTCCGTTACGATTCCGATTAGGTTACGATTCCGAATCAATTACGATTTCATTTCGGTTAAGATTCCGATTCGAATCTATTCAGAGGATCCGATTTTTCGAGCGATCCAATTCACACAACACGATTCTAATCGATTTGGTCGAATCGATTCATTCCTTGAAATCGCCCATCTCTATTGTCGAAGGACCTGATGGTGTGATCCAAAAGTAGTCGTGTGATACATCGCTGCAAAAACAAAATTTGAACAAAAGTGAGTGGCGATGAACTTTTTCAGGAAGAGTAGTTCACACAAAAACGTTTACAACATACAAGAAACCATAATAAAAAACGTTCAGTTGAGTATTTAAAGACTTACGACAACTAAAGACTGCCGTTGGGAAGTTACTCGAGAAATTTTCGGGAAAGCCAATATAATTTACATTAAAAATTAAATTTAGGAGAAAACTAGGGAACTTTGAGGAGAATGTCAAATATCGCATTTATATTTACTCTTGTTAGGCCACACCTAGAGGATGCCGAGAGTTTATGGAAGCTTCATGAGCTAGGTTTAGTTTTGGAATTGGATTGAAAGCGATGACATTACTGGAGAAATTAGGTTGGGAGCCGCTCGTTGATCGTTAATTGAAGTACAGGATAAATTTACTGTGCAAATTTCAGGAATATCAATTCAGCGAAGAAGTATTACAACTCTCGTGCCTTATAACAGATCACAGATATAAAATCAGAGAGAGATTGTAGAACGGATAAATTTAAAATTTCATTTTTTCCTCCTATCATTAGAGATAAAAATAACACTGAGACCAATGCATGATGGGGAGAGTCAATAGATAGTATATGCATCCTTGAGGTTATTTTGTGTCCATGTAAATGACACGTAGTTAATACGTACATAATCCCTAGGGTTACGGAAGTAGCTTGAGTTTTGAATTTATGGAGGGGGGAATTCATGCCTGGTGTAGAATCATAATCCACATAACAGAATAATCATCACTAGATTAGTTTTGAATTTCTCGGACCCTCAAACGCGGAATTATATGGAATTCAAAATGTAAATGAAATTTCATATAAGCATTTCCAGTTCATACCCTAAACACCGAGCCTAGGCTCTGATGACCCGTGATGCACCGAATCATATCATCGATACGTTGTAATACCTCCAGAGTGAAACAGATAGACGAATCACGTACACCAAAAATTTTTTTGTAATGTGTAGTAACGAGTTATAGAGAAGACAGATGAAAATCCCCCGAAACATCCATCCGAAACTGCACAAAACAATGAAACTATATAATTAATGAAAGTTCTCGAAAATATTTAATTTAAGTTGTGGCTGGATACGTAAATATACAGTATATACAATATAAAGCATTAACAGTAGTAATAATGAAGATGATTAGATTGCAGTCGAAATTCTTGGCGTGTCACGAATTTCTTAATCGTAATAATTTAGAGAGTTTATTTCAATATTCTTTGTTTGCACCAAGTTCTAATTGCATTAACCCATCAATTAAATTAGATTTGGTAGTGAAATTGGAGATACCACCAAAAAGGGACGGTAAGGCAATAATAAGACGTGTCCAAACTAAGACAAAATGGTTCGGCCACGCGTGCTGCACTTTCACTTTGAAAAATCGCCTTCTCACGGCAGTGCAAATATTTGGGGTCGACAGTGACATGGAGGACCCCTTCCAACCAGCTCATGCATGAACATGTCTCAAAGCGCTCGTTGACTTGCAAATCACAAAGGTACCAATCGACCCTGCAGGCGCATTGGAATTACTTCTGGACGTTTGATCTCCTGAATATCGACAAAGATCGTAAAGTTCTGTGGGAAAGTCGCTGATTAGAGGTGCAGGATTTTAGCCATTAGGAAAACGTAGAGCGAATCTCAACCCGACAGTCTCCGGAAAGAGGTGGACAAAAAACATTTAATTGGTTGCACTGTTGAATGCAAACCCTTGAAACCATTCAAACCCATTCATTTAGGAATTAAACGATTATGTTAAACGATAAGGGTAGAGTATTTTGTATAAGGGAAACTGATGACGAGACCCCTGCGTTGAAACGCGTTAACTAATAAATAACTGTGGACAGTACGAAGTTTTCTTTTGGATAACGAAACCTCAACTGGCACCTTTAGTTTATTTAGAAACTATGAAAATGAAAGCGATATATCACAACACAGGATTGGATAGTATCAAGTACTCAATTACCTCCACTGGATTTTTGTGAAAATCTATACAATCTTAAAAAATCTATGTACGTATCTGCAAATTCAGGGGCCTCAAGCCAGCTTTCAAGCTTAAAATTTATTGGGTGGGGCAACTTAAAACTTACTAAGATTTCAGAGAAATAAGCACATTTAATTTGCGTATAATAAGAATAAAGAAACAATTTATTTAATTAATTATGTTTAACTGCTCCTGTTCTATAATACGATAGGAAAGAGATTTAAGAATTTTTTCGTAAGTTCTTCATTAAAATTTCACTTGTATGTTTTTTCACTGTTCATTTATCAAATGGGGTAGCTGCGTCGCCATGACGACTCCTATGTCTGCTATGATAATCGGAAAAATAAGAAGATGACAGTAGTTGAATCATCATGATATTGGTTTTAAATCATTACCATACCTTAGGCGGCTACAAGTATTTTGTTCACGAAGAAGAATACCCATCTTGTCAAGGATTTATAGGCGAACTCATAAATTATTAAAGAAGACAATGTGTCATTATCAATTATTATCTTTAAGGATCTACATTAGCTAACATTCACAAAATTACAACTATTATTTGAAATGTCATTGACAGATTCTATTGAGTCGTGTAAATAATAAATGTAAAATCCAAATTCTTGTTTCGAGTTATAGAAAATATTTTATACTTGTATTAATGATTGAGCTGCTCACCTTTTATAACCGAAGAACGCAACATAAGAATTTCATCAGAGTAGTTAATACTCAGGCCATGTACCGATGCTTTATGTTTAATCCTCAATGAATCGAAGTTTCTTGCTCGTATCCCTTCTTTCCAAGTATGTACTAGTCCTAACTAATGAATCACCAACAGAAGACGGCTAAGTATTTACTGAGGGAATTTATAAAAAAAAATTTATATAATTAATTAAGAAATCATAAACACAAGGTACTCACGGAACAAATTTTATACCCACGATGAATTTATTGATGACTTCTTGAAAAATATTTACCTGCAAAGAAAAAGAAAAAATATATGTAATTCCATGGTAGTTTTGACGACGCAATTATAAGAAAAAACAACAAGATATGCACTAAAGAGTATAAAATATTTAATACCTCTAGTGTTATGGACAACCGGTTCATCGGTTCTTCAAGTCAAAAACCGAAAACTTCTGTACCATCCGACTTAATGCACACAAAAACCATCCAACGGGTGAAAATACGTATAATAAATTATAAGAAATTAGGTAGATGAGAGGGATAAAAACACAATAAGGGAAGATTGGAAACAACCGTTCCAAACAACAAATATTGTCATAACTCACAAACATTTTGTTTAAACTAAAATTGACGTCGTCAATTTCGGAACAGCACAATGGGAGAGGATTTAAACACCATATTTTGCCAAAGATCGTCACGAAGAGATAACGTAAGACCCATTTCCCGAATTGGAATATTGTTTTCAAAGTGATAGGTCCTGTCTAATCCCAAGAGATGCCTCACAAGTCACAAGTCTAATCACAAGTCTTGCGAAGAGGAACGGATTTTCACCCAGGCATTCATTTAATCATTTTATATTTTGCCAGTAATCAAGATGAGTCACATTTTGTAGGACGGTGGAAAATATTGACTTCCGTGGAGCAAAGCAACGATGCTCATTTGTATCGTTATTGTCATCTGGGTTGCATTACATATATAGCTAATATATGCATGTGGGAATGCATTCATGGTGATGGCTCACTCACCCCCATCCACACGCCCTTACGGCGGCTTATGCAGAGTATTACGTAGACGTAAACTTACGGAGCACCGTACACCGCGAGATTCAAAATCATAATAAAATTTTATGTGCCGCACATTTTTATTTCAAAACCAGTATCACTTAAAGTTATTGTCACCTGTTTCATCTTCTACGAGATAGGTGAGAATTAACCGAAGGTCTGAGAATAATTTGAGCTATGTATTCAATTTTCGTTACCTTTCCGGACACTTCGGGCTGTTTAAAACATTGCAAATTTCAGTTTTATCCATCGCTCTGCTACGATTCAAGACGAAAAAGGTGTTTATTTATTTTAAAATTGCCCACATACAGCACTAAGCCAATCATGGTGGACGGTACTAAAACATTTTTTATAAAAAGTACGAAACACACACATCCATGCCCTAGGTGGAGAATAAAATATCAACTTATCCGGGATTCGAACCCGCGACCTCCGGATAAGCAGACCAGAACGTTATCCCGCCGCCACAGAAGACGGCCTATGTACTAAATGCCGTGTGGTCTATATCAAATTCCACGCTTTTAACAAGGGAGAGTAAGGATTACACTTATGGCTCATAGGTGGCAGCAGATAGGTTCCGGGACAGAGTAATGGGAATCGATTGACAGAATAGAAACGGAGAACCGGGGAAAACTCTAACCGTTCGTTTCGATATTTTAGAAATAGCATAACCTTGAAACAGGGGGTATTTTTATGTTACTCAAAACCTATTTCTTAATTGCATATATTTCATTTAGTTTAATGTCCCGGTTATCAATAATTACACTTGCTTTATTTACTCAACCTTGCAGGAGCTGCTTAACATGCACACTTTTAAATACACATACTGTATACTATGACTCGTGCTAGTTTCAACTAATATTAGAAACAAATTACTGGAACCTCTCATAAACTTAAACTTTCCCATTATTTTGTACTCTTCGTATCGGTCTGAAGAGCCTATTAGTGCTGACTGGACTTAATACAACATAATAATATCATTACTTCCACCCCTGAAATAAACTTCATAGCAGGAAACAATTTTACTTTTCACAATTTGAATGTGATTCAAGTAAAGAAACACAATCTTCTAAATAAAAATAATAGTTTTAATCAATATTCAGAAAGGCCATTCGATTGATGCTCATCCTTTCATATGTCTTGTATACGTAATTAAGAAACCAACCTAAAATTATGGCTTCTATCTCCTTTGATATCCTTATCTCTTGAGTAATCTTGACAAACGTACCTTTTCCAAATAATTTCAACAAAAAGAAAACATTTTAATCCTGGGTTACAACACCAACTTGGTACACCGTTCCCTCAAAAAACAGAAATTCGAAATACTAACCAAGTCAATCACCACACTTACTCCAACTTACGTCAAATTACATTACAATATATAAATTCATTGCACTTCCTTTTGATCCGTCTTCAACTCAAGAGATTTCCTCTATTTTTAATTAACACAATATATGTTTCTTTGGCAAACAAAAACCCTCCGATAAATACGAAATCGAACGATCAACATCGTGTAAGAAAAATTTAATTGACTAACAAACACCCTTTCACTAGATTTAAAGAACAGTTAGCGCAATTGAACTACAATGCACAATACATGCCAGAAACAAACGTTGTTCGGTGTTGATTTGTTCATATGGCGTCGTTTCAAGTCTGGTCTGCTATAAATAAGACTCTTCAGATCGGAAGGAAAGGCATACAAGGATGGAAATGCAATGATAGAAGGAAGACCGGGGGAGTCACCAAAAAGACGTTTCAGTTACCTATTAGTTGAATACAAAAACAAACTGAAAGATTTGTTGTTCCTTCGGCGTATTATGTACGTGAAGTGCTCTCAGGCCTTTCAATAGGTCAGGTGGTTTATAGCCGACGTTTCGATGGTCGACTCAGCATCGTGTTAGGACGATGACAGAGTTGGCCATCGAAACGTCGGCTATAAACTACCATACCTGGTGGAGGACACGAGAGAACTTAGCGCCCTAACCTACCTCCCTCTCGCACCTCATGCAAAGTCCCTCAATCTTCTCTTGGACCCCTAGGTATGTATCTAGATCCGAAAATCCATCAATAATTTAAATTCTGACAAAAGTTCAGTCTGACCCACCTCTTATCTCTTCTCCTAATGTTCTCCAACTACCTTCCCAACCTCCCATTTTTCGCCTCTCTTCTTTCCCGCCTTTCCCATCTAATGGTTGTGCAGTGAAGCCATGCCCTTATCTCCTTTTGCCTGAAGAAGATAGTTTGGCCATTGAACGTAGTCCAGTGGGAATAAGACTTTTCGACCAAAAAATGTGTAACGCCTATGTAACCTTGCACAAACCTCAAATTAGCTATAATGAAGTTATTTACAGAAGGACCACCTTTATTTTGTGCGGTTACAAAATGAGTAGCTATAAAGAAAGTGACCAAAATATTTTTTTTGCATTTATCTCGGAAACCATCGACTTTAGATAAGACAGTTATGGATAAATGTAATAAAAAGTGAAATGAGTTCTCAATAGTAAATTATACACCAATTTTGCATAGAAGTAATAAAATAGCTGTTGTTTCAAATTCGTACAAGACATTTAACCAGTAGATTATATGGCCCTATCTATTTAATATTGTAGTAAAATATATTTCTATTAACACACAAAAAATTCCAAAAATACTGGACCTCACAATCCACAGCTAAGTAATTATTAATAATTACTAAAGCAATGCCTTTTCCTTCGACCCTTCCTCATTTATTCCCCTACTACCTTCCTTTTCCTTCCCTTACACCACTCTTCCCACATTTTCCCTCCTCCCTCAGTGACCACCCATTACCTCACGTACAGCTCACATACACAAGAAAAACCATCTGGTCCCCCTAGCGTCGAGAGATTCTCTCCAGAGAGAGAACGAGCCTTGCAAGTCACTGCACCATGCCATCTTAATCCTCACCTTTACCTCATTCTTTTACACCCCCATCTCACTTTCCCATTATTAATGGCCAATTAAATTCATTCCCGCCTAGTGGTTTCACGTGGACAAAATCGACCCTCCCTCCGTCTTTGCAAAAATAATATTTATTTTCCATTTAATAGGGATGGCGGAAGTTCTTTTAGCCATTAAGTGATCAAAATGTAATAAATTACTTGTAATCTCAAAAAATTTTTTTGGATAAATGCGGTAAAATATATAAAAATGTAGTAAATATATCCGAAGCAGGGAAAAAAAACTGACTGTGATGTATTAATTGTTGTTCTGCCGCCGCTCTGTTGGGCTTAGTACTAGGTGAGCACAAACGGTTTCCTATCCAGTCGACCTTATGGTTGGAGACCGTGTCTATGATTCTACGTTAATGAATATCTCGACGTCTCTCACAGTAATAAGATAGTCACTCTTCCATAATAAATGCTAAATTTTTAGAGAAGTTCGCTGGCTTTGTTAAAAGTATAAAAAAGATCATTATTACTTAAACACAAGAAGTCCTTGCTGTCACAAATGGAAATTCAGATCGACTGAAAATTTATTAAAGAGTTTTTATTATTATCAGTACTGAAAATGGCTTCTATATTAAAAGAAAAAAAAAGAAAAACTAAGGCACTGGGGGAGGAGGGAAAAGGTGGGAGAAGATTAAGTTGAAAGGCGAAATTCTACAAAGGGAGAAACACGAATATGATATATATTATCAGGAGATGTGATTCTGAGGACTGTGATAAGGAGAGGCAAAGTGAAAGGCAGCGATGAAGAAAAGGCATTTTTAGACGGAATGATGGCAGTAATGATAATGGTAATACACAGGTTAAGGTGTGTTTTCGGTGAACTCCAAATTAGAATTATCCGATAAACATAAACCCCTCTTCAACGTTTCATACTTCCTACCACCTCTCATTTTATCCGAAAATCCTCTTCTCTCCCTCCACTATATGTAGTCTTCCATTGTCTAATATATATGCCACATGAGTTAATCTTTTTTTTGTAAGTTTACCTTCATCATTAACTTTCGATGGCTCTTAGGGCTATTTCCTTGGCAGTTCGCAGTAATGAGAGAATAGCCATCAAATAAAGGAGGCTAAGCGATTCGGGCCGGTGTTCAGTCACATTTATTGATCACCATCCAATTTGTGCAGGCCGAAGTATATCTTGCGACAAATGTAAATATAAAGTATTATGATACTTTCTGAAGAACGAAATAGTCTAAAAAATCGCTTATCATAATGAAAAGTAATATTTTTAAGGCCCGCACAAACCTACATGCGAATGGTAGCTACTAACTAACGAAATTGATTTCACCCAATTCTATATACTTATTGATTTTTTCGAGTCTAATTCGTACTTTATATTTCGATGTTTGCGGATGTATATAGGAAGCGTAAAAAGCATGAGGGATGAGAACGAAGACATTTGTAAAATACGAGATCCCTTGCATCCTTAGCATCCGTGAAGATTAAGTAGAGGGTAAGTTTGAAAATGAATTTTAGTTGAAGGACAGAATTTCCAATGAGAAAGAATGAATATACTAGATCAGTGGTCTCCAAACTATGGCCCGCAGAGACCTTTTTATCTACGGAAAAAATAACGGAAATTTAGGTGTATTTTGATGAAGCGGCCCTCGGGCTGAAAAGTTTGGAGACCCCTGTACTAATCACTGAAACACAAGCGTTGTTGAGCGTCACAGGGGTTCATAAATTTAGACCGGGAAAGCAAAAGAAAAAGCATCACGTGTTGTAATGTGTATAACCACGTAAATCCCCCTCACGAAAAATGCATTCATGTCAAGAATTCCAGATTCATTTATGCCAAATCATTTTTCCAGTCTCCGTCATTAGATTACATAAGACTCTAGATTCTACTAGTGATCTCGAAAATTATTATGGAAAATTGCTTTAATGTAAAACATGAGTCGGTCAGAATATGAAGAAGGGCCAACATTAGTTTTCTTAGAAATCTGCTTTTTTTGCATAAGCGACTATTAGCGAACACCGCTCTAGAAAGAGCACAAACTCTTAAATTGATTTGGGCACTACTTTTGAATAACGGAAACTCGGTGCGAACACCGCGTTTGCACGAATCTAATACGCTGTTTTTTTAATTCCGGACTTCCGAAGAAAAGGAGTTTCGACATACTAACATAATCAAAATACTCAAATTCAATTGGAATTGATAATCTAGATATTTACGTTCTACCGGCGAAAGGCTGTTAGTTATAGCTTTTCAACTTTCTATCATTAATAAATGTATATATATATATATACACACACACAACATTTTAATAAACCGAACTCTTAAGAAATTTTTTCTTATGTCATCGGTAATTATGGAAAATTAATATTTTTCCTTGTGGACTTCTATAGAAAATCGAGATCATTATAGAATATTAGTCAAGTAAATTCTTATTTTCACACCTGATTCTACATTTTGGGAATTTATTCAAATTGACTTCAATGGGGTAAAACAAACACCACTCTCTTTAAAAGGCATGAGCCAGAATTAATAATGTGCGTTGCTTTTCACTTGACTCTATTAATCCAGAATTTTTAGCAGAACCAGCCAACGGTCGTAATGTCGGCGTGGAAAATGTTGAAAATTATTAAGTCCCGACCCTATATTAAAGGTCGAGGGTAGGATGGAGCCAAAAATTCCTCGTGAAATCTTTTTGATTCGAAGAGAAGAAGAATCCCTGCGCGGAGCCCTCTCATACTTGAAGGAAGATCTCGCAGGGGAAGGGATGCGGACGGGTGGTGTAAGGGAGGTCGAAAAATATTCATGGCCGAGAAAACAGGTTGAAAATTGAATGGGGAGACAGCAGGAGGGAGAAAAGGATACATGGTCGGGGGGTGGGCAAAGGGATGGGGTGATATTGGGGCGGGAGGGTGGCGGAGGGGGTGAGAAGGAGAAGGTGGGGTGGGAGGTCAAGTGGAGCTATATTATGTTAAGAGGAAGTTGGAACACCTTTAGGCCTGGAAAGGCAGCAGACACAGGCAGGTTGGGAGAGGTTGAAGGGGGGAATATGCGGTTCTTCGGGGAAAATGAATGACTTCACCCACCACTTTCACAAAAGAGACGGAGGCGCGGGGGTGGAAGGGAAGGAGGGCGTGGGGGAAGGGAGCAAGAAAGGGGAGCGCGGAAATAAAATGACGCGTTTCCAGGCTCACATTGGAGGAACTTGAGAAATAGGATAGTTTCTACGGAGGAGCCTCGCATGGTATAACAGCATGACTACAAAAAAGTACAGGTGTCCACGAACATGATTAAATTGATTCCATGCGATCAAATTTTCGTACTATACAAAGATGAGTTTGACGGCATAAAAAAAGGAAAGTCGCCGAAAAATGAACTTAAAAATCTTAATTATATTTATCTTCTCTACGCAGTTTGGGCGAGATCCGACTCCTATGGATCACAAATAGAGTGTTCATTGAATTAATTTTCGCTATTGCCACCATTAAGCACTGAAACTTTTTCAATATATCGTCTACTACTTTATAAACTTTTAATAAATTTAATGACTTAAATGTTTTCACTTAATAAACAGTTACATCGTTATCTTAATAGGTCAAATCAACTGCTAAGTGCAAGGGAGTACTGAATAATAGTTCCAAAAAGAAAAGATGTTTAAGTTTGTTTTTTTCCAAAGAAGACCAATTGCTAATCTGTTAACGACAATTATTCCAGTAAAATTTTTGGGTGTACATAGTTAGAAAGATGATATTTTACAAACACACGAACTTGAGGTGGTTAGTTTAGCTTTGTGGTTAGGTTATCCGGCCGGGAAGCTGAAAATCTGTCCCTCCATTTATTCTTATACAATTTTTTGTTCTATCTCTACTTTTCTCCTTCCAAACCTTACGTCGCGATCTTATTTTGGTGTGTTCCTGTCCCTTTTCTAATATGCAACGATTTCGAAAATATCTCTCGTTGGAATCGCCTGTGAGTCTCGGTATGTTAAATACAAGCAATAATAATTTGTCTAACACACTGTATACAGGAAACTGTTTCAGGGTTAACTCTGTGGAATTTCTCCATATTAGGAAGAGAAATAAAAACCTTGCAATTCCACAAT
>WURS02020014.1:0-11994 GCA_011762765.2 Rhinocypha anisoptera | reverse complement strand
AGGAGAAAAGAGAAAAAGTGGAGAAATAAAAAGAATCACGATTGTAAATAATCTTAACTAAAAGTAAAGCCAACCAAAATTATCTGATATATATATTAATTATTATATCACATGCAAAGAGTTCATGCAAGATGTTCAAAGGCCAAAGGTCAAATGGCATTAAGTTTGACTTGTGTTTTGTTTACTAAATTGCTATTTATATATCAAAGAAAGAAGTAAAAGAATATAAAAGCGATAGATATATTAATATAAAAGCACCTCATCCATTCCAAGAGAGAGAGAGAGAGAGAGAGAGAGAGAGAGAGATCTTTTGTTTTGCACCCCCAACTCATCTAATAAAGAGAGAGAATGAGATTCTATACTACTTCTCTTCTTTTGCCTTCCTCATCTTGTATCTGTGAAAGAAAGATAAGATCTCAACTTTAACAACAAGGCAATCAATTCTCTCTCTCTCTCTCTCTCTCTCTCTCTCTCTCTTTCACTTCTGTGTTCTATCTTCTTTTTTCTTTCGGAAGCTTTTTAACTTTCAACTTTAATATATTATCACACTCTCCGATCTATCTTTCTATCTCACTTTCTATATAAATATATAAATAAATAAATAGACTTTCTCTCACTTTCATTCTCTGTGTGGGTGTGTTGTGTTGTGTGTGTTATTATAAAAAGCTCATCGTTGTCGTCGTTGTCATGTTGTGTCGGTGTGTAATCGACTAGAGCCTTGGCTAGCTCTCTCTCTCTTTCTCTCTCTCTCTCTCTCTCTCTCTCTCTCTCTGTCCCCTTGGACAATAGTCTAGTGCTGCTCTCTCTCCTTCTCTCACACACATTTGAGAAGGACTCTCGGGGTTCGATAACAAGCAGATAAGATTGTGTAATGTATCGCACACACCAACGAGGTTATTAATGAGAGTATATACTGCTGTTGTGGTGCGATGGTGAAGCTTGGAAATGGATCGCTGCTAATGACGAGCCCTGTGTAGAACTCAGGCAAAGAGAGAGAGAGAGAGAGAGAGAGAGAGAGAGAGAGAGTGGATGAATCGATCCAAGTAGATGCGCGTACTGACTGCTATGGAGTCTGGCTAAGAGATCAGCCAATCAGAGAGAGAAAGAGATTTAATTTGGACCACAAACTACCAGACCAATTAGATCCAATTGAGGACAAAGAAACTCGAGGGAGAAAGAATCAAACAGAAAGTGTGCAGAAAAGAGAGAGAGAGAGGACTCGCTTCAATTGCTCCAATCTGGCACGTGATTTATGCAAAGTGATCTACTGACACTGCCACTAGGGACTTTGGAAGAGAGAGAGAGAGAGAGAGAGAGAGAGAGAGAGAGAGAGAGAGAGAGAAAGACCCACTTATTAGACCACCAAGAGTGGCTTTTGATGATGACCGACCAATATGGAATTATTATCATGATGATGATGAAGGTGATTGCGTGATACCACGAAAACACAAATTGAATTTTGAAACGTTATTTATGAATATTGCCAATGATCACTCAAGTGGAACCGAGTAAGAGAGAGAGATAGTGTAGAAATGAATCGGATAAATTGAAAATCATAATAAATAATGACATATTTATCATCATCAAACGATTTTGCTATGATGAGAGAAATTTTTTCGGGATATATAATACAGTAAATCTTCAAACTAATGTGTTGTTGTAAAAGCATCAATGTAATTTTATTAATACTTTCTTTAAGTAAGTTGAAAAACAAACTGTATTTTTAAAAAATTCAAATCCCTAAAAAATGCAGGAAATTCAAATTACCGAAAACCACTGTACATGTAATCAATCAAATATAAGCGCTAAATTGATAATATCTCCAATTGTACTCTTTCTCTCTCTTTCTCTATCTCTCTCTCTCCTATCTTTGGAGATTTTCCCAGAATTCCACATTTGATTGATTTGTCTAACTGTAATAATATTATTATTCATATATTCATACACATCATATTCTATTTTAATACATTGCGATAGAAAGAAAAAGAAATTGCATGATCAAACAAAAAATCTTGGAACTTTGTGCAATATTTCAAAAGAGAAGAGAAAGAGAAAGAAGAGAGAGAGAGAGAGAGAATGATTGTAATCTGAACTTGAATTTTTGTTTGCCCAAATTTGACCAACTTTTTTGGTCAGTGTCAAATATGGTAACTATTTATAGTACTGTTTAGACAGAATTATTCAAGATAGGCACAAGATTTATGTCTACTACTACCATTCTCTCTCTCTCTCTCTCTCTCTCTCTCTCTCTCTCTGGTCGATTACATAATCCAACCACCAACGGCATATTCGACGTCTGCTTCATCATCATCATCACCATAGAACTGTGTGTGTGTGCACAAATAAAGTTGGAATATTCTGCAGTCACCATTGGCGGTAATTATCACTCTGGATCGCTCGGAAAATGGGCTCGGGTACGGAATCTCAATCAGTCTCAACCAGTCCACCCGATCCTGTACTAAAATATGTGTGGTTGAGAGAGAGAAGGGAGAAAGAAGGAAAGAGCAAAACTAAATTGACAGTTAATGTTTAGCTTGGTAGATGGCGGGAAATAATTAAGGGAGAGAGTAAAGGGATTGAGAGAGAGAAAGTGAGAGAGAGAGGTGGAAAGTGAGGTTGTACAATTACGTGGGCGATTTAAAACACACATACACACACATAAACGGTAGAGAGAGAGAGAGAGAGAGAGAGAGAGAGAGAGAGAGAGAGAGATCTAGAAACACCAGAAGCGGACATGACCAGCAATTGGACACTAATCACTTATTTATGAGAAACGAGACCAATTCTTTGAAAAAAGAGAAAGCCTTTGATGATGATGATGATGACCCTGTCTAATTGAGGGACATTTTTCACCTCGTCTACCCTTTCACAATGTAACACAGTGTAAAATTGCAATGGAAGGAACGAGATATAGAAATTGAAATATAGAAAGAGAAAAGGTAAAATTATTAAAGATACACACACAAGTTAACCAATTTGAAAACACGCCCACTGGTGAAAGAGATTCGATTTCAGGTTTGCCTAAATTGGAATCAAAAGTTTCTAGATTTTCCACTCTACTGTGTGGTCCATCTGGTACCCCAATTGAGATATGTAATTTCACCACAGTATAGCTAATTGTATACACACACATGTGACCACTAAATACAGCAGACACACGAGTGGTGAGACACGCCTTCTTTATTATTTAATAATTTAACCGTGAGAATCATGTTTCTATACTGACACACTCCTTGTCATAATCACCACGTGTGCGCGGCACAAAATGACATTATTAAGCGGTGGGTAGACGCCTACCCAATTTGAGAGGGCTTTTTTCAAAGTGTAAACACTGTTTCCGTTTCGGTAGTAACACAAAGGCAACATTTTTTGTTTATTATTTGGTCAGCTGTATGTGAGTTGTATTTTAATGTTCCAAAAAAAGATATTCGTGAAATATTCATTGGATAGATAATTCTAAGCCGTCAGAGACACGGGGCACTTGACATTCATAAAAAGCTATTCTCTTCAAAGTCTTTAAAGGTCAAGGATTGATTACTGGCCTAATGGCAGTTAAAGTTCAAACTCATAAAACATGGGGAAATGTTAGATAACCTTGGTAAAGATACTGACAACCATAAAACCGTAACGAAATGATTCATCAAAGTGAATAATCAAAAACGAGAAACTTACCGGAAAGTTGCTCACTGGTGACCAGCATTGTTCCCGTGGGAAGTTGGTCAAGTGGATTAAGCTCGTGTAAGCTCAAACCCTGCGAGTTGGCGCCCGCAGGACGAAAGGATACAGTTTCAAAGATGGCTGGGTCGTGGTCTTGAATGATGTCAGGCTTCGCCTCGAGTCGACCCTGTCCTAGGAGATTCACAAAAGAGGTTTCTGCCTGCTGACTGCTCGAGCCGGTTGCGTCTCCCGAAGCCACCGAAGATGAGCCTGACGGGTCGAGGTCAAAGTAACTTGGTGGAGCTCGCTTTTGTTGTAACAGTTGTTGGTAGAATTTGGATTGGTTCGGAGTGTTGGCGTACAGAGCGTGATTGGCAATTAGTTGGTGGTCGGATCGCATCGAACTATCATCATCAGCATCAAGTCCGTAGGTGGCAAACTCGCCATAAGTCTGCGGTACATCGTTCACCTTCACCTCGGACTTGTTTAATTGCTGTGTATCATCGTTGAGATCATCATCATTGAGATTCGATCTCGACCTCTGTTTCTCCCGTTGGCAACTCTTACGCTTGAGCGAGCCACAGTTGCTAAACTTGTCCATCATGATATGTTGCGCCGTGGCAGGATCCGAGAGGCTTTCCTCTCGTCTCTGTCGGCTTTTGGTACGAATCGAGGCGATGAGAATGAGAAGTACAGCAACGACTACTGCAACAGCAACCGCACCAACCAGAAGTCCCACCACAAGGTGTTTGCTTCTGAACCTCCCATATCCGCCATAAAGCTCTTCAAAGAAGCTACTCTTGCGTCCTCGAGCATGGCCATCACTGTGACTGGAGGAGTCCACTCGCCTCTCCGCAGCTCGCAGTGTCTTTGCATCGAGTTCCACCAAAACGGGCGAACGTTTACGCGTGTTTCTCGCGTAGATATTCACCCGAAGCGGTGTGTTGGGCGGGAGTTGATCCACCAGAAAGGAGAAACTCCCGTTCAGTGGGTTCATGATTCGCTTCTCCACTGCGTTGATCGTGACATTCTGTGTGACGACAAGCATAGAACACACACACAACACATTAGACCATAACGAACATTAGGTCAAGTCGGGATTAGAAGAAAAGGGAGGGAGAGAGAGAGAGAGAGAGAGTGAAAGAGAGGAGAGACAGTTCTAGCTAATCCCTCGATTTCCGCATTACTCGCATGCACTAAGAAACTGTCACTTCAAGGTCTGATCATGCGTTTTGAGTAGGCTCCAAGAAAGAACAAGAAAATTAGTGGAATAAAACAATTGAGTTAGACTAGCATCTCTAATCCATATTATTATATTGTATTATTATTTTAAATATTCCTAAATATTATATTTTTGTTCTTTTACAAGCAACCATTTTTGCGTTTATGCTATATACTCAGCCTTAAAAAATTCACTTTACTAAAAAACAAATATAAGTTAATAAAATATATTGAGACATATAAGACAATCATGCGTCTTACTGTATTTCAAAGTGTGATTTAAATTGCGCATGCGTTAGTAAAGACGGCGAAAACAAACATTAATTGTCAACAATTAATGTCGCAAAAACACAACTAAGCGCATGAGCATATCACTCAGAAAATATCACTCAGAAAAATCGAATCTCCTATATTGGATTTTAGATTCACCAAAAATTTTTTATGTATAATGCATTGTGAAATTTTTTGTAACTTAAAAAATGTGCTATAATTTAGAAAAATCTAATGTGAATCTAAAACCCAGTATAGCAAATTCGATTTTTCTCAATGATCGATATCATTTAGTCATGCTTATCAACTATCAACTAGTTCGTGTTTAAGACAAGAAAGAAAAAAATCTTACTTTGATTAAGTTTGGCTTTGGTGAGAGGGCATAGATTTCACAGACATAATAAGTGGGTGGGTAGACTAGAAGATGAGGCTGTTGACTGACGGGGTGTGAGTTGAATCTCTGGACAAGCTCGTTGAGAAACATGGAGGCACTGGACAAGAGGGTGGCTGGTAGGCCTTGTTGACCCTTGGGCACGGGTCCTCCGTTACGGTAGGTCATCCGTGACGGGTCGTCATCACTGGTCGACGTGGACGAAGTGTCGGGCGCAAAGTACATCGCGTACAGGTCCGAAGTACTGAGGTTAGACGGCGGGGGGCGTGTCACATCACTTTCCGGCTTCTTCCGAAAGTGATACTTGAGACGTGAGGTCACCCCCGCAGGGTCGTCCTCCTCTTCCGCCTCCTCATCCTCGGCATCTTGCTCGCCCTCCGGTTGACTCTCGTAGTGCTTCTCCACCATCGGCGAAGATGATGATTGACCCGAGGTAACGTTGGATGCGAACGACCCATCGCAACGAATCGAGAGACTCGAGTCACTCGAGTTAGCCACCAGACAGCTGTAGGGAAAGTAGGGTCCCGCGGCTGGCACGATCAGATAGCGACACGGCTCGCGTTGAATTCCGATCGCGTTCTTGCCGGTGCACTCCACCAGACCGTACTGGTCCCGACTTCGAGGCACGTACTCCAACACTGACCTAAGCGAATCCAATCAAACAATACAATCATCAATCAGTCTCTGTACATCTTAATTCAATAGTCTAAACTGTCTTTTCCAAAAAACGCTTGATTAAATCAACCAATCTCCTATATATTAATGAATAATATGGTCGTGGTTTTCTATGTTCTATGTTCAATGTTTTGTCATTTTTTTGGTATTCTGCCACCCACGTTTTTGTACTGCTACTTCCACTGTGCTTAACCGATTCGAATCCAATTTTTGTTGTTGTGATTCGAATTTGTTACCGATTGGATTTGAAAGGGAAAAAATTTATAAAATTTACAAAACTTAGTTTAGCCCCACCAGATGACGTTGCAATTCAACGAAAGTTTTGTAAACTTAAATATTTGAAAATTTCCCAAAGATAAAATACAAAAATTTATAAATTTTTAACACCTTAAATAATTACACTTAATTATTTATTTTTTAAAATAACAAATACTTAGCAATAAAAAACAGAATATTTTTTTCAGAAAAAAACCAATTGCAATCTATATATATAATGATCTTTAATCAAAGGACTTAGCAAAGAGCAGACAAAAATATAAAAACAACAACAACATCAAGCTCTTTAATTCCTGATCCTAAATCAAATCCTCTCTCTCTCTCTCTCTCTCTCTCTCTGGAAAAATGCTAAAGTAGCACATAGCGCAAAATGACGGAAATCGCAATGGCTATAACACAGCGCTAAACTTGCTTTCTTTGGTAATTTAGCTTGGTGTGTGTGTGAAAGAGAGACCAACCACATTGCAGTGCTAATGTCGTGCAGGAAATAGCACTAGTGATTGGTGTCGCCATTTTTCACACCCAAAAAGGTTTCTCTCTCTCTCTCTCTCTCTCTCTCTCTCTCTTTCTCTCTCTCCCTCTTACTCTCTTTCTCTCATAATCTATGATTCTTTACATCATTCTCCCTCTCTTTCTCTCTTACTCCTTCCATCTCTCTCCCCCTCATTTCATCGCTCTCTCTCTCTCTCTTTCTAATCTCATTCTTTCTTTCAGAATCTCTCTCTCTCTCTCTTACTCTCTCACGTCAATACACTCCAAAGTCTAAAATAGAAGGACAAGAAAGTCGGATTAGTTTGTCTCACATTTTTAATCTATATGAACAAGAGAATTGTGTGTATGTGTGAGAAGTAGAAATACTGAACAAAAGAGAAAGAGAGAGAGAGAGAGAGAGAGAGAAATCAGAAAACGCTAAATGACAAATTTAATGTCAATTGATGGCCGCTGATGGCGTCGGCACCCCCCAAAAAAGAAGAAGAAAAAACATGGCATCGGAACAACTCTTGAGACATTTGTTCGCTTCGCTGACTCGTCTCTGTTCCAGTGAGAGAAAGAAAGAAAGAGAGAGAGAGAGAGAAGAGAAATCTCTCAATTTCCAATCCCCCATTTTCAACTCAACTCCTCCCTCTTGTGTGCCAGACTAATTGGCCTGCTCCAATCGGACAAACGATCAGAGTGCCCACTCGATGACAACACGACCACCACCAGAATGGCACAATAAGACAACCAAAGAGAGAGAGAGAGAGAGAAAGAGAGAGAGAGAGAGAGAGAGAGAGAGAGAGAGAGAGAGATGATCATGAGAAAGTGAGAGTGAAAGAGAGAGAGAGAGAGAGAGAGAGAGAGAGAGAGAATGATGACTTTTTAAAAGTTTAAAGTGGAAACGGAAACTGTATATGAACTGTAATGTGCGTGAGAGAGAGAGAGAGAGAGAGAGAGAGAGTTGGGGTAGAAAATGAAACTTAAATGGAACGGTTTTTGAAGAACGAGAGAGAGAGCGAGAGGAAAAGTCTTGTTAATGTCTAAAACATGGCACCTTTTGACTTTTAACATCGAGAGTTAATGATCCCGAACAATGTGAAGAACAGGGGTGGCAGACAAGACAATTAGATTCGTACAATTTCGCTTATGATTCTAACTCTCTCTCTCTCTCTCCCTCCCTCACACTCTTTCACTTTCTGATGACCTAATTTTAAGAATAAGAAAATGAACAATAAAAGTGGACACCATGAGTCTACTGATTCCACCGTAAATTTGACCTCAAAGTATTTTTTATTATTCTTATTCCTTATTCTAGTTATTTTTATCTAGTTTTGAGAAAATTTTAAAATTTAATTGTTGTTGATATATCAACAATTTTGATTTCTTCCCAAAACTTAAGATATTTTATATAGCATTTACTCTTTAAAATTACAACAACATAATTTACAAATAAAATTAAATAGTTGTTAGCCAAATCAAAGCTTAAACAAATCAAAGTGCTTACCTGGTTTGATTGAACTGTACAAAGTTGGAGAGGGTGGTTTGCTTCTCGAAACGCCACTGGAAGGACACTTGAGCTGGCCGAGCATCGACATCGCACGCAATTTGAACCACTTCGTTCATGGTTAACCCGTAGATCAGTCTAGGGAAAGCAAAAAGAAAGATAGTTAGAAATTAGAGTAAAATCTATCTCGTGATTGTCATAATCATAATAATAATCATAATCAAAACAGAATACTCTAAACATCGATAATATTTAGTCGTCCTTCACTATCATCGATACCATTAATACCACAGTAGTAAAATAAATAAAACGAATCTATATTTCAGAGAGATCTGTTTCATTTTAATTAATTGCAATGCCTACTTGTGTCGAAATAGTGTCAAAAGATTGAGTAAATTTTACCCAGTTGAAATAGAGTATATATTCTTCTTAAAAGTTAAAACGCATTGTAACTTCAAGCAAAACAAGGAAAAGTGTCACACAACAAAGAATGAGCGCATGCGCATACGTCTGAATAACTTTGTAATCACCAGATGGCGCTATGGGGTTTAAGTATTCAAAATTGATTGGCGCATACGAATTTTGCTTTCTTTGGTTTTGCCACTAACGGCATTCTAAAGTTTTAATCTAGATGCAGTTAAAATGAAAGAAAGCGTAAAGATGTTTGAGAAAACATGATAAATAGAAAAGTATAGAGAGAGAGAGAGAGAGAGAGAGAGAGAGAGAGAGAGGAAAATCTTAATAAAATTAAAACAATTTTAGAAATAGTCAAAGTTAATAAAAATATAGATATTAAAAAGAAAAAAGTAAATTTAAAGTTTGGCAAAACAGTGAAACAAAAATGTGTAATAAAAACAAAGTGAGAAAGGATGGGAAGAGAAAAAAATGGAGTAAATATTTTAGTGGGGTAAAAGTTATCTCAGATCGAGTTAAAGTAAATGAGAGAAAAAGTAAGAGTGACTTGGAGAAAGATAGATAGATAGTAAGAAAGTGAAAGGAAAGAGAAATAAGAAAGGAGAGAAGGGATAGAGAGAGAGAGAGAAAGAGAGAGAGAGAGAGAGAGAGAGAGAGAGAGAGAGAGTTCTAATTGGCCCATTTCTGGCACCACATGATCGATGGGCCAAATTTCAAGTCAAGTCATCTTCTAACACCATTCCACATTTCTATTTCTCTCTCTCTCTCTCTCTCTCTCTCTCTCTCTCTCTCTCTCTCTCTCTCTAGTGCCAACTCCAAGCTACTTTTAAACTTACAATCGTTGATATACAATGTTCAGTGAAAAATAAATAGAAAGTGAAAATGAAAGATAGAGATTCTGATACTCATCGCCAAAGCCAATTTCATCTTTTTCATTTCTCTCTCTTTCTCTCTCCCCCCTCTTTTTTCATCTTTGCTAGATAAATATATAAAAACCAAAAAGTTAAATTATTGACTTTGGGCTCAATGGAATTTTCCGTTTCAAAAAAAACAAAACAGATAAAATAAAGACAAAATGAAAATGGAAAAATAAAATTAATATTTGTATTTCAACTTTCGTGCTGAGTTAGAAAAGAGAAAGAGAGAGAATAGTGAAAAGGGGGTAAAAGAATAAATTGGTTTAAATTTAAATTCTTTCTCTCTCTCTCTCTCTCTCACTCACTTCTTTGCATTTTAGAATGAAAGTTCCATGGAAACCATTGCTTTTTTTGGACAGTTTGCGTCGGTGGACTTTCATAAATCAAAATCATTGAGTGTTGAGAGTGAGAAAGAGAAAACGAGAGAGAGAGAGAGAGAGAGAGAGAGAACAAAAACTCATTGCCCAAAAATTCATAACTCAAACAAGAAAAAAACAAATTGAATTCCACAATTGAATATGGAAAAGAGAGGGTGAGAGAGAGAGAGACAAAAAAAGTGAATTTAAAATAAAGGTCATTCGAGGTCAACAGTGCACTCGGTTTCACATTTTTTCACCCAAACAAAACAAAAAGAAAAAAAACTCAAAAAAACTTGAAATCTCACTCGTTAATTAATTATTATATTAAATATATATATATAATCACAAGTTTAATTAATTGAAAACAAGTCATTCTTTTTTTTGTTTGGTTGTTCAGTCATTTATCACATTTTCCATTGGTTTTTGAGTTGATGAATTTTAATTTTTTCCCATAACAACAGTTTGTGATTTTATTTTAACTTTTTGTTGCTATCGAAATTTAAAATTTAAAAAAATTGAAAAATCACTCTACTCAATCTCCTTTGTAATAATTAAGCTAGGCTTTTGTTTTAGTTTTGTTTTTTCTTATTCTCTCTCTCTTTTATTTTCTTTCTATTCCCTTAGTTTTTTCTAAGAATTCAGAAAGCGCTAAAAGTACACTGTTTTGTCGGGCCGTTAATCATCTTGTTTAGGCTTCAAATTAGAAGTGAAAAGAAGAACAAGCAAAAGAAAACCAAAACCGACAAATAATACAAAGAGAGGGAGAGAGAGAGAGGAAACTCAGATTGATGCGACTTGGCAAACTGACCATGGGTATTAAATCACTCAGAAGTGAGAGAATACAAGTCTGAGAGAAAGAGAGAGAGAAAAATGAGAGAGGAAGGGAGAGAGAGAAAGGGAGAGAGAGAGTGGAAAGAAAAGTAGTGACTTTTTATGTTTTGTCGCTTTCCCCCCTCCAAGAAGAAGATTGGATTTGGATTGGCTAATGACGATTCATGTTCATCGTCTGTCTGATTTTGTGATTTCTCTCTCTCTCTTGATATTTGAAGCAAAACAAATATATATATATCTATAGAAAGTTCTTTTTTCCAGGTTTCCGAATGGGGAAAAGATGTTGCAAAGGGGACATGTTTCACTAATCCTCTCTCTCTCCTCTCTCATTCTCTTACCCCCTTTTTCTCTCTCTCTCTCTCTCTTTCGCTCTCTCTCTCTCTCTCTCTTCCTACTTCTTTCTTGCATTCTCTTACTTACTCTTTTCCACTCATTCTTCTTCTCTTTCACTACCTACTTTTCTCTTGTTTTTAGAATTTTCTGCCTTTTGATATTTTCTTACTTATTTGCTCTCTCTCTCTCCCTTTCTCCTCTCTCTCTCTCTCTCTCCCTTTCTCCTCTCTCTCTCCCTTTCTCCTCTCTCTCCCTTTCTCCTCTCTCTCTCTCTCTCTCTCTATCACTCACTTATAATCTAAATCCTGTTCTTCAAATCTCTCTCTCTCTCTCTCTCCTTTTGTACGTCACTTTCAATGTGTGTTAATGAATAATCTGTTTGCACTGGGATCTTTCGGAGAATAAAGAAAGAGTGAGGGAAAGAAAGAGAGAGAGAGAGAAAGTGCTCGTAAAACATACAAAAAACAATTCCCTATGACATGATGCTTGCCGGTCAGATTAGCACCTCATAAAGTTTATGAAAAGAAAAAGGGAAAGAGAGAGTGATAGAGAAAGAAAGAGAGAGAGGGAGAAAGAAAGAATAAATTGAGAATACCCACGTAAATTCAAAGCAAGTAAAAAGGCAGTGAAAAGTCACTTGCTAAAGTTGGCTTAAAGCAAACTTAAAGC
>WURS02019993.1:0-11997 GCA_011762765.2 Rhinocypha anisoptera | reverse complement strand
TGTTCATAACCGAAACCACATTTACTAATCGAATCAAACCTTTAATGTGAATAAATAACCCTCTTTATAACCTTTGACCTTTTATTTATTTATTTATTTCTCCGTCTTTCCTCGCCTACACGAATGTACTGGTAAAAAAAGATAGAGAAATAGAGAGAGAGAAAGAGAGAGAGAGAGAGAGAGAGAGAGAGAGAGAGAGAGAGGAAGAGAAAGGGGGGTTAGAAAGATAGGGAAAGAGAGTGAGAGATAGGGAGAAAGAGGGGAAAAGAGAGAGAGAGGGGGAAAGAGAGAGAGAGAGCTAGTAAACGCAAAAAAAAAGTGTTGATGCTGAACCAAAAGTTAATGTTTCTAATTTATTTATTTATTTATAGATAGTAGATATATATAAAGGATACAAAATCAAGTGTGACCTTTGACCTGTAGAAATATTTTGGGTTCTTTATCTATACTAGTTACTTTACTATCTATATTATCATCAGCAAATGACGTTACTGGTGGGCAAGTTAGATTTGGATTTGGCTCTCCATACACTTGACAGTGACCAATAATTCACTCTACTAACTAGAGGTGAGAGAGAAGGAGAGAGAGGGAGAGAGAGAGAAATAGAGAGAAAAATTGAGTTTTAACTATATAGTTGAGAAATGGGGAAATTGAGATTTAGAGTAAGAATGAATGATAAATAGAAAAGAGATGTTTTCAAAAGAAAAGCGAGATTTAAGAGTGAAAGAGAGAAAGAGAACGAGAAACGTGACAGTGAGAAAAACGATAATTTTTCTCACACTTTTCACACAAAGTTTGACACAAAGTTTAATTGCTAAATCAAGTTTGATTAATTTATTATATACATAATAAAGCCAAAAACATAGTATTTTTCCACCAGAGAAGTTTTTGGGAAAAGTAAATTATCAAACTGAAAAAGTCTAATTCGAGTGATAAGAATTTGTATAAAAGCACAGAAAGTGAGATTCGAATCGGGTAAGAATTCGAAGTGTAACACACAGAAAGTTAGATTCGAATCGGGTATAAATTCGAATCAAACTGCGCATGTGCGAGAAGTAAGACAGCAAATACTGTGGTTGGAAATTTTTCCGGAAATTTTTCCGGAAATCAAATAATTTTTTAATAAAATAAAATTCATCTTTCATAAACATATATAGAAGAGATATAACCGTGCCTTAAGTTTTTTTTGAAGGTTGATCAAAAAATCATCCGTGACTGGATTAATGGTCTATTTCTCTCTCTCTCTCTCTCTCTCTCTCTCTCTCTCTCTCTCTCTCTCTCAAGTAAATCTAATCCAAATATACTTTAGGAGTGAGAGAGAGAGAGAGTTCAGTCTTGAGATGATGATCTCGTTTTCTGAGTAAGTTAAGGTGAGTAAGTTAGAGAGAGAGAGAGAGAGAGAGAGAGAGATGAGAAGAGGGAGAGCGAGAGAGAGAGAGAGAGAGATGAATACAATCCCAAAAGCCGGCACGATCAAGGAAGCAAGCTCAGCCGACCGATAGTAGGGTAGGTTGCGAGAGAGAGAGAGAGAGAGAGAGAGAGAGGCCTCTTGCTCTTGATGATGATGATGATATTAATTAATAATATAATATTAAGGTGGAGAGTGAGAGAGTGAGTGAGAAAGGGAGAGAGAGAGAAAGAGAAAGAGATGAAGATGAAGAAAGAGGGATGCTTTCTCGCTTTGCTATGTCATTCTGCAATCTCTAGTTTTCTCTCTCTCTCTCTCTCTCTCTCTGGCGGTGCGCAATCAGAAATGCGCTACCGGGAGTGATGCCGGAATGTTGGACTAATGGAGAGCCGGACTAGCCACTTCGAAGCAAATGATAGACGTGATGAGAGAGACAAGGGTGAGAGAGAGAGAGAGAGAGAGAAGCAGAGAGAGAGAGAGAGAGAGAAACAGAGAGAGAGAGAAAGAGAGAGAGAAAGAGAGAGAGAGAGAGAGTAGAAGAGAGAGAGAAAGAGAGAAAAAAAGGGAGAAAGAGAGAGAGAGAGAGGGACAGAGAGAGAGAGAGAGACAGAGAGAGAAAGTGAGAGAGAGAGGGAGAGACCTCCCCCTTTGCGTGTCCCTCTCCCGTCGCGCCAGCTCTTGTCCTACTCGCCCTGGGGTCTCCAAGACTTTAGTCGGTGTCATCTCCCGCCAAGTGAACTAACTCAATGCGGTCGGACGAAGTGATCATCGTAGGGCCGTTTTCATCAAACTCTCGCGTCTCCGCAGTCGCTGACTGCCCTTATTATTTCAAGAGACGAAATTTTCCGTGGAGGCCGTCCCGAAACGTTTCATCCCAGCTTTTTGACTCTACCCTTGCTTATTCCAAAGCCGCATCGCCCTGAAGGCTATTTTCGTCGACTCCAAACTTGTAATGAATTCCTTGACGCCTTTTACGATTCCCTCTCGAAATCTTCACTTACGAGGTCCACGAGGCATGAAGACCTTTGTGGAAAACGTGGAAACGCAAGTCATATATATATTTTAAATATTCAGTAGTAGAATGAAATTTACGAGATAACGGTTCATTGAGTAACTCTGTCCCCTCCTGAAAATTAAGCTTTTTTTCTAAATCTTATTTCAAGACGAAGAGAGGAAATGAAAGCGGCCAATGTCACTCAAAAAGGACGAGAAACAATTGCCCCTCTGCTGATAAGGATGATAAGAGGAGGAAGAGGCATCTTGAGAAAAAGAAAGAAACCGGCGGATTGGAAGCAATTTGATACACAATGGATCAGTTACGAATGTAACACCAAGGGAAATGAAAGTTAAAGAGCCCAAGAGGACTGCGAGGGACAAACGCTTAGGATAAATAAAGGGTGAAATAATTGTTATGGAGCAAGTAGGGCGTACGCATTATAATTGGATAGGAAGGAACGGAGCGCAAAGCAGTCAACCGATCTTTTGATTGAAACAATAATGGAATGGGAAACCAACTATGGAGTACAAGAATAAAAAAAAGAAAGAAAAACGCCCCAACGATTTGATTCAAACCGATTCAGTAACATTATGCCGCTAAAAATGTTTCATGATTGGTCGTAAATGTATCTCAAGGACGCATTTAGAATCCGTCTCAATGGATATTGATCAGGGACAGTTGTCCACATTTTTTTTATGTTGGTTGCATCCGGATAGTAAAATTCCACCGAGATGATTCACCATTTCTTTATGCTCTCCCGAGTCCCGGAGCCGAAAGAGATTTCACCAAATATTTCGGCTTATTTTATGACGGAATAAGTCCTCATATCCCGTCTTCCTTTGTGCAGCGTATGAAAATGCGGTGAACGATCGGGCGATAAATTTCTTCGGGACCCGACCACGGCGCCGGAATGCGGAATAAAAACATGAATTTTATACGGTTTGGCGTTTTCTGAGCAATTTTCGTCGATGAGTACCACGAATGTAGATGTTGGAAGGGGAGGGGGGGGAGGAGAGGCTGTGGATTTTACGCTCTCCGCACCGTATCCAACAAAAACAGCCGTCGTGCGGTAGTTTCGTGAGGGAATTCCGGCCATTGCGTCGTCTGGAGCGCGTAAATTGATTCCTCAATCATCCATAAACCAATATATCATCGAAATCGACACTTTTTTCCCGGACCCATTGGATTTCAACTATTGAGGCCGGTTCTGTGGGTGCGAGCGCCTGGGGATGGTTGCAGGTAATTTGTTGTCGACAACATATGCGTTGAAAAGGCAATGAGCAATGCCCTTTGGATTGACTGGGATTCGACCAAGGGGTTGCCAATACCGATATCGGTCCCCGAAATCCTCGTCGCTTCAAAGCGAATGGAATAGCGAATTCACGAGCGGGATGAATTTCGGCATGAATATGCCTTTCGAACGTCTCCGCGTGCCTGGCCCTTTTGTAGCTTTCCCTGCGTTAATGTTTCCACTGGTCAATGGTTTGCCATTCTGTCCACGGTTATCGATTGGGGTGAAAGGGGCTCCGACGGTTATCGCGTCCCAGAGAGTTCGCAACCATATAGGAGAGTGTGTCTTGGGCGCAAATTCGAGGGAGTTAGGAATAACCACGATTAGTAGTGATAAAAAAAATGAAAATTCCCACACAAATTTAATTACAACACTGGTGTTATTATCAAGTCACCAGTGTCAATCGGGGGCTACAGTCGTAGTCCCATATTGCTCGTGGCAGTATGACTTTAGTCGGTTTTTAAGAAAGTTATGGGAGTAACTTAAAATGGAAAACAAAAAATGTAGGTTTTAAATTTGATTTGTTTCCACAGAATATTAATTGATTATAAATCAAAGTTAAAACCTATATTTTGTGTAATTGTGGAATTCCATCAAGTGACGGCCTCCTCAGTGAATTTAATGGAAAACTTTCATAGTTGTATTAGAGTGAACTATTTGAAAATCTAGGAAAGTAACATAGGCATATACTGAACTGTGGGGACGCAAAGGGTAGGTCATAACCATTTAGCGGTATGTGAGCAGTCATTTAACTTCAACGCGTCTTTCAATCATGGTTAATTACGGCGCTTACTTGCTCAAGAATTGACGTCAAACCGATGATAAGGGAACTTGATTTTCTCCTTGCGAGAGAATTTTTTAGCATTTAAGGTTAAATGTCATAATTTCATTCCCTGCCACGATTAATAATTTACACCTTGCTGGCATTACAATGCCATCTATTTTCACAACTAAAACTAAATCATATTTGTGTGAAGAAGAAACCTATCTGCGTATTTAATGGGGAGAGGTCAAATCGGGTCATAAATTGAATTAACGTACAATATTTTCCCATTTCCCTTGAGATTATAGGTATTGTCGCTTCCTCAGCAAGATATAATAGCGTAAAGTCTTCTTGGGTTTATCGACCAGTTCAGGGATTTAGTTTCTGTTGAAATTCCCGTAGCTGACTCACCTATCTTCCCTGGATTCTGACTATTCATGTTACCAATTCGCTCGATAGACGCATCACTTCTTCCGTTCACTTTTATTTGTGCAGTCACTAGCGGCAATCCGTCAATTGGATAACGTTTCCGACGGTCAATATGTTTGTGCACGGAAATTTGTTAGGTTCGAACAAAGTGCAAGGGAGAGCGTCTCGGTAAGAATTTCGAGAGGCAAAAAGCAACAACACTCAATGGACGGGAACACACAGCCCTTCTTCTTCGCATTATCAATCCTGGGGCCCTTAGCGTGACGGACGAGATTCGAAAGGGAATGATGTTATTCATTTTCCGTGAGAGAAGTTCTGGCGGGAGGATAGCATCCGAGGGGATCGCCCCTTCTTCCCTCTTCTCTCACATCCTAGGGGCTGACTTCTACATCTACATAATACCCTGAAATCCGCCACAAGGGCGTGAAGCAGGGGGTGAGCCACCACCATACATTCACATTCACTCTCAATGCACATGATAAAAGTCATGCATTACGCACAAAAAGAAGAAACTAACATGCAAAACCTACTACGAAAACAACAAAACATGCTGGACCATGTCAGACCGCTCACCGCAAGCATGCATAACAACTAAAAATGCCCTTACAAAATTCAAGGCCAAGACGAGGAACTACATTATAAATGCAAACAAGAAAAAAAAAATTTATATATATATATTAAACACTCTGATTACTAACTCCGCACATGTGATTATATTTATTGTGATCTATAATTGTGCGAGGAAAAAATGACATTTTATATCTATCTGTTCGGTATGTAATAGGTAATATCGTAGAATAGCGGCAGGGTAATATGTAGAAGTGTGTCTTGTGTCAGATCACGCACGTAAAATCAGGGGGATAGATTGTAGAACGGATAGATTTAAAATGTCGTTTTTCCCTCGTACGATTAGATCAAAATAAACATGGTCACGGGGATATTTAGAATATTTATTCAGTGTAATTTGACATTTCTCCGTCATGATGTGAGTTATGTTTGTCATGAATTGTTTTGCGTGCAAGTAGTGCCCTGTGTGAATAATTTCTAAAGGCCCGTTTACACGATGCAGTTACTTTAGTAAGACCATTCAACATGGCTCCTGAAATTTGCGAGAACGCCTCCACGAAATTGGAACGGACTGTTTTTACCTTGCTATATAGTTTGCGAGCGTTCGCAACAGTTTTCTTGTTTTTACGACTGATTTTTGGGCGTGAATCTGTTCAGGCATCAACCAGCGAAAGTAGTTGCATCGTGTAAACAGGGCTTAACATTTGCATGTAGCAGTTCATGTCTGGAGGTGGTTCACCCAAATCACAGGATGGTAAGTAGATATAAAATAATGCATCATCTTCACTCCGGGATTTTGCATTCGTGTTGTACACACAGAAAAATGTGTTTACTTAATAAATGTAATGGTTACAGGAATGCACAAACAAAAGACAGTTGCTTATAAATATCGTTGACGATACCACTTCCTTCAGAAGTTAGAATCAGACTGTATAGACAAATAGATAGAAATATATATTTATTTATTATTCCCTGTTTATGTGTCTTTTCTGGTTGTTGTGTCTACCTTCTATTGTTTTTCACATCTTCGGAGTTTTCTACGTTCGAGTTCAAGCACGAGAAACATATATATCGATACGATATATGTTTTTTTGCCTATTGTAGCAACCAAAATTTTAAAACAAGTAAGTTTTTTATTTATAATATTCCTGTCATTCTTATGTCGTAAAAACTTATATGTCCAACAATGAAAATAACTTAATAATTTCCGGTTTTTCCACAATTTCAGCAAATTGTGGGAATTACATTGTTATTCTCCTTGTGGATCACCATTGGTTGCCAGATTTGAGGTTTGTTACGACCGACGTTGCAATGTAGCAAGCTTATTGAAGATATTAAGTTGGGAACCAATTGCTGAGCGCAAATTGGAGTACAGGTTAAATTTATTTTACAGATTTCAGGAAGATCGCTTCAGCGAAGAAGTCAAATATGTATATAATACAAGCCCCGACATACTGTGATAGATCAGATCACGTGCATAAAATCAGAGATAGAGACTGTGGAACAGATAGATATAAAATATAATTTTTTCCAATCACAATTAGAGACCAAAATAAATATGAGGACAATTTGCCATTTACATTTTTGAATGAAAGTAGTTTCTTTCCATGTGTACGATATTATATCAAATATATACGTGTGGGAATGCATGCCTGGTGATGGCTCACTCGCCACCTGCCACACGCCCTTCCGACGGCTTTAAGGGTATGTCGTAGACGAAATTGGTTACACGAAGTCACGCCTGGTGCGATTATTTTTATATAAATAATTGAAAACAAAGTTGAGTATAAGTAATAAAAACCCCGGGGCAGTCATATAAACGCTGAGCACAAATAGAGGAGACGCACTTAATTTCCAAATTTCAAGGGTCTTATCAGATTCCCATTCTTACCCCTGGAAATGGTGGAACAACCACCGACATTTTTTTAAATAATCGTGGGTACTCCTTTTATTTTTAGCCAGTTTAAGCGAATCTCCCTTAGTTTCTATTATAATGTCTTTCAGTGAGGGGGAGAGAGTTCAATAATAAGTCATAATGAACCTTTCCTTCCATTTATTCATTCTGTAAAATTTAATTTTCTCTATAAGTGTTAATTTAGTGTGTGACGCTTATGTGTTGCGATTGTTACTGATTTTAACGTGGTACTGCGCCTGTGTTGACCGTATGGTTTTTTATTCTAATATATTTTTTCGTATTTCCCAGTGTAAAAGTGTAAGCAGTTTTGCATCTATCTTTCACTTGTATCACGTATATATTCACGTCCTATGAGAGAGTGGTCTAATTAGTGTACTCTGCTCGTCCGGCTAATGCCTGTTGTTCACGATGGGATTTTTCTTAAAACTTTTGATGAAATCGCTTGTATTTTTTGGAACTGTGCTTGTTCACGTCAAAAGTTTGGTATAATCGTGTTTTATGAGATAGAAACATCTATGTATTTTCGTAAATTCGTTTTGTAAATCGTGAATACAAGATGTATGTAAATATTGATGAAGATGACAAGCAGCAAATATATCGAAGCGGTTTTTTAAATTATTTTTTATTATTATTAAAGTTATTTTTGGGTGAATATTAATGTTTTGGAAAATAAATACCCGTTAGATAGTACAATAGTAATTACTTATTATAATAGTACAATAACATTTTTTTCAAAAGTAGAATTTTGACAGCTTTCACATGAATGCCAGGCCAGTCGGATTCAAGACCATGGGTTTAAGAAAACAAAGTACGCTGAGAATGTCAGCACCTTTAATAAACGTAATATATAAATACACATTTTTTTGATGGAATCTTTTACAAAACAGTTTTTATGGAAAATTTTATTTGTAGTAAGGGGCATATGTTCATCTTGCTTTTTTGAGGTTTTTGCCAATTGGTGTGCGGTGCACACTGGAATCTCGTTTTATTGCGTGATACGGCTCACCCGGGTAAAAGTTTAGTACTTATTAGTGCTTTACACCTCATGGAAACGGCTCAGCGACATAAAAGAGACCGGTCGAACATAGAGAGTCGATATTTTTTAGGAAGTCAACGCTCCTAAGCCGCGTTTACACGTAGCAGTCGGTGCTATGACAGTATACTGCTAGGGGCTACTCGTACATGTGAACCCCAACTGCGATGCTGTTATGGATCGATTTAGTCCTTGGTCGAGCAGAGTCGAACCTGATTCGACCTATTACCCTTAGTAGGACGTCTTCTACTTTCCATCAGTTTTCGCAGTGCGCCTATCGAACGATCGGTAGCAGAAACATGTCTGACACCGGTTGTTTTAAATGCTTCCCCTAATATTGACTTGTATGGATTTATTATTGGCTTGTTTCTCGGGATCGAAGTGTGATGGAGAGGGAATTGTAGGTAACGTACCAAAAATATTATTGCTGTGGTAATATAAATTTTGTTACGGTGTTGCTTGAAGTTTGGTCAGCGATAATAGGCTCTTCGGACCTTCTTTTTCACTCTTCTTTATCTACATTGAAAAAGTTAATAATAAATGAATTGTAGTTCTATGAATTAGAAAATTTTGTTATGAATAATACAATAATTTATTACTTTAGAATTAAAGACGTCTATATGTAGCGCATATTGTCGTTTGAATAAATTTTGTATTTTCATCGACTTAATACTATCTTAATTAGTCCGTAGATGTAAAATATATGTTAAAGCAATCGTTTATTAATATCAACCAAAGTGCGTCCCTTCGCCTCTGATTTACCACTATAGCCATAATCACGAATGCATTAGCAAAATATCACTATGTTCGGACGAATCAGTCGGTTTGTTGATTTGTAAATATCTAGAAGAGCGTATAGAAGCTTGAAGGCAACTTCTATGTCCCATTCTATGGCATTTTCTTTTGAAATAAATAATTTCTACAACATGTCTATCACTTTCGTACATCAAATGACCGACATTAAACGAGTAAAGCTTCGCGTGCGTGTTTAGCAAGATCAATAAATGCAAATGCAATCAATTATTTAGCAAGGAAAATAAATGAGCTTCGTAAATCCAACTACGCAAATTTATTTCACCACGTCGTCTGCCCTGAAGTAGCTACGGGAGAGGAGGAGAAAGGAGAGGGGGATGGTTGAGAAGGGGAGGGAGTAACTCGGCTTTCCAACGAAGAACCCTCTCGAAAGGGTGTGCTTCGGTGGAAAAGGGCCCCCCCCCCCTTCTCCATCCAAGGGTCTCGCGCCTGGGGAGGACGCACGTGGCCTCGGGTGGGGCCAGTGGACCCTAAACACTCACGTGCTCAACCAACGTTGGCGGCGGCAGAATCCTCACTAAAGGACAACGCTGTTCGTGAGAAAGACGCTTGCTTCCTCGCAAGAGACCGTGACACCCTGACGTTCCCTGCGTGGAAAGTGGCTGAGGAGGGGGTGGAGTCGGGGAGGGAGGGAAATGGACTGCTGAGAGTGCGGCGTCAACAGAAAATAATAAAAGACAGTCATTCTTCCCTCGGCGCACCCTCCGTCCAAGCACCCCACGCCGCAGTGGCGGGGGGTAGCGAGGGAAGGGGGAAGGGGAAAAGGGAAACGGTTAGGAACGCTTTGTATGCCACGTCCATTTTCCTCCTCGCCGAGGAAATATAAACATTCGGTTTTTTTTAAACGGAGGATCAACTGCGTCGCAATAACGTACCCTTGGCTTCTAGAGCTAATATGTATAAGAGCGCCTGGATTAATGACAATAACAACAGGAGCCGCTTGAAAGGCAGAAGGCGAGACGAGGGCTTCACGGGCTTCAGACAAAATCCTCACCACTCTCCAATAGAGTCGGCGATTCCAACTCGATTCACTCGGAAATCGATTAATTTAATCGATTCCGGACTTTTTGAATCAATTATTTTGATCCGATTCTGATTCGATTCCTTTCCAATTCGATTCTGTTCCGATTACGATTCAGATTCAGTTACGATTCAATTCATTTACGATTCCGATTCGAATCTATTCACATGATGAAATTCGAATCGATTTTAAGAATCCGATTTTTCAAGCGGATCGATTCGCACAATACGATTCGGATCAATCTGCTCGATTCGATTTATTTCGTGAAATCGTCCAACTCTAACTCTCCATTCCCTTCCTCCTTACCTACCCCCAAGCTCCATTAAGTTCGCGAAAACACATCATCGTCCCCAGAGGTGAAGGAGTTAGTCATGCGTGAAGATACGTTGATAATTTAGAAAGATAAGAGGTCCCGTTTGGACCTTGCGTATTTTGACGGTATTTGCAGTCGTTTTCATGAATGTTTGTAGAGATAAGTCTAACAATGTCCCGCATGTTGTGGATGATGTCATGCTATTTTGTTTTGGATGCGGGGTGCTTCACTCTGAGTGCAATGTATCTCTTATCATTTGCATTTGGGAGTGAATGTGAATGTTTGGTGGCGGCTCACCCCCTGCCACACGCCCTTGCGGCGGCTTGCAGGGTAATGCTTAGATGTAGAAGTCCATCCTTCCCTTTCCTCATGCATCCGTCGATGACCTACAGATTTACCGTCACTGTACGTACATTGAATGACTTGGAGATAGCAATGTCAAGAATCAAAGAGGACAAATGCATCTGGACCGAGGAATTTCCTTCTAGTGATTTGGCCAAAACAAAGGCAATCATACGAGATATGGATCCACCAAGTATTTATCGATGTCGACCAGGTCCCGAAATTTCTAGTGGGAAACGCACTTATCCCCTTTACCACTGTCGTGCCACTCTTCACTTGGCACGTATTCTAGACCTTAGGTCCAAAGGGTGTCTAGGGTGTCGCCTGACTGTGTGGGGGACGGAGGAAACATAAATATCCCTAAGATAACGAAGGCAGAACGCCTTAAGATAATTAGGGGTGACAAAAGTGAGGTAGTGAAAATAGAAGGTAGGAAGATAAAAGTGAGGTAGTGAAAAGTGATAGGACGGAACATAGATGGTAGAGCGCGAAAGTGCGTAAAGCCTTGAAATACCAGAGAGAATGTTATACGAAAATGAAGAGAGCAAGCAAGGACGTATCTAATAATGGACGGAATGAAATAATCCAGAATTATAAAACAGCTAAGTTCTTAGCTAGGAAAACGTGTCGCAAAGCGGTAGCTGAATTTAAAAATAAAAAATTAGGTGAAAGATATGGTTTCAGGCGTAACTTTGTGGAATTCTATCATTATGAAAGGTTTTAGAGAAATACGTAAGAGATCACTTTGTTCGCACTCCATTTTCTTTAACTTTTAAGTATAGTAGTCTGTGTCATCTTCATCCATATTTCTAGATTTGAAAAAAGCATTAGACAAAGTTCCGCATAGGAAATTACTCCTAAAGCTAGAAAGCTTCAGTTAGATAAGACCGTAATAGGGTGGATTCATCAATTTTTAATTGGTCGAGAGCAAATGGTCGTCATAGACGACGTGGTTTCTGAGAGAATAAGCGTCTCCTCTGGTGTCCCCCAATGAAGCGTTATCGGTCCCTTACTATTTCTCATTTACTTTAATGATATTAATACCGTGGTCACCAGCAAAATGCGCCTATTCGCTGACGATGCGGTGGTATACAAGGATATTTTC
>WURS02019972.1:0-11999 GCA_011762765.2 Rhinocypha anisoptera | reverse complement strand
CCAAGCTCTTACGGCCACGTTTAAATTCAGCTGCCCAAAATTTCACTGTGGTAAATGATGGTGCAGAGTCCCCATACCCAGAATCCAACTCATCTGTCATTTGCCAAGGCGTGTTGCCTTAGAAAAACAAAATTTAATAACAGCTCGATACTCGATTTTGTCCATTTTCACATAAACACTCACATCAACTCACTCAAATGACTGTTACATAACAACCAAAATGGTGAGTAACTGTCAACAGATGAACAGCGAAATTCACTAGCTTTTATTTAAAAGTGCTGCCATCTTCACGTTGAGGTTGGAAACTTTTCAGACCACCCTCGTAAGATTCCTATCTTTTTTCTCCTCCTGTCTCATATTCCCAATGTTCCAATATTCTGTTAAACTTACTATCACATCTTATTATATCTCCCGTCCACTTTTCTTTCCTGTATTTCTCCTAACAATTTCATATCCTCCCCTATTATGCCCAGCACCTCTTCATTTGTTTTCCTTTCTATTTATTTAATTCTTTCCATCCTACTTCACACCTACATCTCAAATACCATCAATTTACACTCATCCTCTTACCTCAAAGACTAATCTCTGAGACATATAATGCCACACTTTATATTAAAGCATTTCTTTGTATCCTTACCTAAATTATTCCTCATTAATTCTCTCCTTGTGAACACTTCCTTCACCTAAGCACTTCTTTTCCTAGTATCCTTAACTAATGATCCCAGTTTCTTCTGAAATACTGCCAAAATAGCTGGAGTGATCTAACTACTCTGTCATCTTACATTTATCATGTAAATTTTCTTTCTATTTCTGGAAACTCACTTTATTTTCATTTATTTCCATCCTGCAAGCATCACACTGCTCTTGAAGTGCATTTAGTAAGGACTGCAGATCTTTTGGTTAACCAAAGCTTGATTTTCATCAAAAATGACTGAATTAATTATCTCCCTGTCAATTTTCAGTACCTGTAACACATTTCAATCATTTAAATATATATCAATACTTGTACATAAATTAGAATTCAGTCAGCATTCCCTTTAAATATTTTTCTTGCCAACATTACCTTCATTGCTTATCTAATAGCAAAATGATTATATCTAGAGACTAATGAAGGAAATAATTTTTATAATGCACTAATAGGAAAATATTGTGAAGCATTGGGAATGATTAAAATTCAAAGTAGAATGCCAAAGGTGCATGCCTATCCATAACATTATTAAATATAGAATTTGTTAATTTTTTAATGATGATGAATGGCATGTCAGTATATGATGATAGTATAAAATGAAAAATTCAGACCAGATTAAAAAATTTAGTTGGACATTAAAAGTATAACAGATTTTTGGGTGTACTGACCATGAATGGCCTGTTTCCTTGAACTCATTAAAAGGAGTTGTTTCTTCTAAGTAATATAAGTTCTAAGTTGTATGATAAGGTACTTTTTTGTGAAATAATAAAGGATTTTGATTAATTCAAAAATAGTATTTAATATTTTCAAATTATCCATGTGATTCAGCAGCATTGATTATTGAACTTTAAAGTTGATTTTTTTGTAATCATCATTAGCAATGAACATTATTCAGAATGCAGAGAGATAAGTAATTGAGAATGTAATCACCAAATTTAATCAAGAATTTATCACCAAACAGGAAATTGTGGACATGAATCAGGGTCTCCTTTCTTCCCTTGGAGTGTCTCACCCAGCTTTGGACCAAATAATTTCACTTGGTCACAAGGTGGCTCACCTGCATGGCAAACTGACCGGAGCTGGTGGTGGTGGATTGGCTTACCTGCTTCTCCCACCAACTAACAAAGATAATTCAGAGAAACAAATTGAATCTTTAAGTAAGTTGAAAGTTGTCCTAGCTGAGTCAGGATATCGATCAGAAGAGGTTGGACTTGGAGGCCCTGGCATTGAAATGCATGTGCTATCATAAAAAATAAACAAAAATATTATTTAATCATATTATATCAAAGAGTATTGGATTTCATTTAATCAATGTCAGTATTTCAAACACTTTTTGATACTAGTTGATTATTTTATGGTTATGGGATATTTTTTTTACTGTTTCACATTTTAACTTGTATAATTAAAATATTAATTACTGTAAAAATATGGCAGAAAATGCTATATTATATATAGTAGTTAAATATTTTTTGAAGGTTCAGAATTTGTTGTTTCAATCAGAGACCACTTATGTTTAAAAACAAAAAATAATGGGAAAGCACTGGTTCAAATCCATGAAACTCTCTATCTGACTAAAACAATTTGTAAATGATTAGACCTTAAAGGACAAGTAACTAATGAAAGGACAATATGGAAAGAAAAATTCTAATTTGGTTGACAGCATTTTACTGTATGAAATTTGATTCAATTTGAAATCCTTGTTAAATATGCAGAATGTAGTGTTTTTAAGTAATAATATGAATTATGCATGTATGTCCATGTAAAATATGTTGACATTTCTCATTTAGTTTAAACATTAATCATATGAATTATAATTTTTCTATAAACTTTGAGATTTCAGTAGACCATTATTGCAATAATGAGATTTATTATGTTATATCCTGAAGATGTATTATATATAGTTAATGTTTTACAATAAATTTTATACAAATTATTGTTCTTTCTTTTATGTATTTTTTTTATCTTAAACTTTTCCCAGTTTAGTCCGGGATCACTTTGTTAAGCGGCATGCCCTTGCTGATGCCAACGATTCAGGAAAATTGGTTTGAGACAAATAAAACAACTGTGCCCTGGGTGGGATTCGAAGCAATGACCTTTGGGTTAGCTGATCGAGTGTGCTACCCACTTGGCTAACATGACCAGCATAAAAATTTTGCCAAACTTTTATTTTGCATGGTAATTGCAGCCTTGAAAAGTTGTAGGGTCAATGAGTGATTCAGTAGGAACAAGCGAATTGTAAATTTCGTTAGAAGATTGAGGAAATAGATACCACTGAATTTGGCCTTCTTTGTGGGAATTTTGAACTGAGAAATCAGGATAAGTGGCAATAAGCTGCCAAAAGTTCATCTAAGGACACGTCTTATAAAGATGTAAACTTTGGTGATTTGGTTCTGTATAATCATAATATGTATCATAATGCCTTACTCATTGTAAACTATAGTATTATTGCATTTATTTATATTTAATTTTCCAATGGCAATATACTTTGATTAATAATTTCAACAGGTTCCATTCAAGATGACATATATCTAAGGTATTTGTGAATAGTTAGAATCCGACTTTAAGATGCACCGCAGCCTCATGACAGCTATGTGTGGAAGAAAAGTAGGCATAGCATTCTTCCCTTTTAGTGGCGGTAAAAGTTTAGCAGTGCATTGCATAAGAAGGAAGCATGACAAATCTGATCCCCATTTCTTCACAGCTTCTAATGATTTCAATGGGGAGGGGACTCCTATTGTCCCCAGCAAAAATAAGGATTCTGAAAAATTATGATCTTCTGAAAAATGGTATGCATATTGTTTTGAACCAATGTTCAAAGAATGTGAAGTCAAATCATCCATTAACCTTCTATTTAATCTTGTTTCCTCCCTTCTAACCATTTAGGATCCAAATGCATGTCTTTGTGCATGGTGGAAGTAGCTCCCTGGTTGGTAATCATCACAGACACTCATTTTACTCATGTCCTTGCTCACTTATAGGTCCTTTTAATCCCCTTTTTACAATGACCTTAGATTTTTGCAGAGTGTCACTAAAAACAATATAGAATTGAAAATTTTGTATATTTCCACAAAGTATACCAAGTTTTCAATTCTATATTGTTTTATTATGGAATATCACCAGGTTACAGCCTCCTCAGTGAATCATATCCAATAAAATTGATCTTGTCTTAGTTACCAATGTTTTCTGGAGGTATACTAGTGAAAATAATTTCTTATCAAAGCTGAATACTCCACCAAATTCTTCCCTTAGAGTATACGGGAAAGATTGATTATCCTACCCTGAGCTGAAGGTTATGACCAAAACGTTTTTAGCAATTAATTTTTATTATACCTAAACAGGTATAAGGTATTATACCTAAACAGATATTCTCTCCTGCCTCAATGCCCCTCCATCACTTACAAATGGCCAGTCGACCTACTCAAATCGACTTACCTTTTGACACATTCCTTCATCTCACATCTCCATACCCTCGCTCCTCTCCCTACAACTTACTCTAGTATAAAACTTGTCCACTTCTCTGTACCACCCCCTCCCCTCCCACACCTCATGGCCTCCCAACCTTGCTCCCATGGCAATTGTCTCACCAAAATCATCGTATATCTCCACAACTGCATCTCTGCCCAACATTTTATGTATGCTTCTTCCTAAACTTTAAGAATCACTTAAGGGGTGATATGAAAAACAATGTAGAAGAAGGGGTTAGTGGGGAATGAGTGAAGTCCTCCTGCCATCAGTCAGAGGTAGAGGGAAAGGGAGGTACTGTTTTCAAATGAAAACTTTAGTTATTAACTATGAAATAATACATAAGAATTACCAGGTCACTGTCTACCATAGGAAGCTGAAACAACTTCATTTTTGGATTGAGGACATATGATAATGAAATTACCCAATACCTGATATTACCCCTTATTGTACAAGATTGTCCTTCTATAAATATTATGCATCACCTTTTAGCTGCACTAGTAATGTCACAGCTAAACCACCATGTGTTACAGAGTTTAAGAAGAAAGATACCCACAAAGGTTTAGGAATTTCTGTTTAGCCTCCTTATGTTGAATAAAGCATGAATAAATGTTTTAAGAAATATTCTCAGTTTATTTCTCACTGCTCTTAGATTATGTTTGGCTATTTTTATCTGACCTTCATGCGTAAACAATGTGTTACAGAGCCTTTGATTGTTCTTTCCTTTAAGTTCATTTGTTGTATTTATTTTGCCTTAAGAGTTAGGATGGAATTATGGGGAGGAACGGGCTAATATGAACAAGAAAATGAGGGGTTGGAAAGGGGAATGACACTAGGTTATGGTCAGGTGACAATGAAGTGAAATGTACATGTGATGGTGGAGGAAGGGAAGAGATCCAAGGATAGTAGGATGCTTTCGAGTAGGAGCAAGTGAAGGGGATACAAATCATCACCCTGCAGTAATAGTGAAAATACATCCCAGTAACATCCAAGGGCCAATCCACTGAAAAACTTATGTTGAGCAGCTGAATGTGTATTGTCAATGAAAAAGATGCAAGGATGCTGACCTACTCCTTATGTTATTAAAATGATCATCCCAGGTGAAGCTTAATAAATACTATGTGGAGAATAAAATAATGTGTTTCAATCTGGTTAAATTCTTTGGCATCACTGACTAGCTGTCTTTTACACTGAAGGGTTTGTGCTAGGATCGACAGCTAGATTGTTTCAGGTTAGTTCACAGTTAACCTTCACCATCTCTTGTCACTATAACACACAACACGAATAAGTTTCAACAAAATACAGGTGGTCTATAAAGAGCCTACATCATAACGAGTGATTTAAAATAAATATGCTCCTTATAGCGGACTTGTAACGCAAAATAAATGTTTAATATTCTACTTGATATTATTTATGAAATAAACCTGGCAAGAGACGTTATGATAAAATTCGATTCTTAGACCAAACAGGTTTTACGGTGAAGCAGCAACTAATTTCCGGGGCGACTTCGGAAATGCGGAAAAATTTCCGGGCCGACTGCGAAACAGTCCCCAGTAGATTTAAATTCCGCGGAGACCAATAAGGTTCGCGAAAGCTACGTGATCGCAATGAATTGTCAGAATTAGTTGGACATGTCCGAAAAAAGATAGCGATCGCGTATTAAACTAAGCTAAATGTAGGATTTTTATTACTTGATAATAATAGTAAACTAAAAGCCGAGGTTTAGTCAAATTTAATAAAGAATATATCTGTTCCTCCTTTTTTCTACTAATTTAACTCAGAGTGAATGGGATTATACATTTTTTTTAAGTTTACCTCTCGCTTCGTATAATGACGAGATTTTTGGTTGGGATCCCACGTTTTTCAAAAATTTTTAAAATGTTGAGTGACCAAGATTGATTGATTGCTTGGTCACCTTCACGCACTTCGTACCCTTTCAACAGATACTATCGCCAAGCAACGATGTGGTATTTTTAAGCACCAAAAAAAAATGGAAAGCTAAGATGCACTACAGTTACCGCCATTCTTTTTATATAGTAGGACGTCGTTTATGAGTTAGTTGCGGCTGCGAGGAATATAATTATTTAAAATTACGAAAATGAAGGCCGAAGTTCTATTTGTTTTGTAGAATCATAATTAATTTATATCGCTATCACAAACGCAATACATTGCTTATTCTGGAAAGGAAGAGACAAATGGAAACTGTAGCGATGTGGTTACAGGACTTTCTGATCACAAAGCAATCCCTTTACCCCTTAGTGTATAATAATAGACAACACACGAATTCAAGTACATAATTTACCGGAAAAGAACATGATCTTTTTAGGCCGTAATTAATAGTTGTTGCCCAGGAGCCCCATAGCTCCGAAAGTCTCCCAGCAGCCTAAAAACGGCATTAACAGTACTTAGCTGAACCAGAGACCGCTTCCCAGACCAAAGGAGTCGAAAGGAGTCACCTACACATTTCTTCTTCAGATGTAGGTCGGTCTCTACTGATCACTACTGATGAGTCTTCTTAACGCGTGGGAGAAATTTTTCGAATAGAGAAGTTGGAAGATCCCTCCGATACTCATGACAAGTGAAGGTATGTTGTTCGAAATTTCTCATCATCTACTATAATGTGAATGTGTGATACTGGTATGCGTAAGTCGCTCTTGGGCTGCAAGAATTTTCTCGCTTTAGTCTTTAACGTTGATTATTTGTTGAAATCATTCACGTCCAATTCCGCCTTCCAATTTTTAGAACCAATATGATAATAATGCAAAGTTCTTTGTAATTCCGGCAGTCACATTCCAGCTTTTTTCAATGAGCGTCGAAAGCCTTAAAATATCCTCCCGTCTTGAGAATCGACAAGGTTTATGAGCGACAAATTTTCGCTCGATGTTCGATTGAGAAATGGCTTTGAACTATTTAAACTACTCTGCTATTAAAGGAACTTTCTCAGCTTGGGGCCCGGGGGTTAATTCTATGAAATACTCCTGTGATCAAATTGGGCACAAGGAAAATTTCCCCAGCATTTCGTTTGCCGATTGAATACTGGTGTCTAGTTTATTCGTTTTCCATAATTTATGAAACCCAATGAAGTCGTTTTAATCGATTTGCAAACTTAAGTATTCATATATGCCGGATCAATGTGCTACAAACTTCGGAAATACTTCTGTAAATGCGGTTATATTGGTTTTGACTATTGAAAATGATCAATGACGCGGAATTTTCCCATCGTTTTAAAGCTTTATCTGCGGGTGGAATTTTAACCTTTTCTTGCAGTCGTCAAATTGACAACTGGAGCAGGAATCCTAAAGCCATAATGAGTAATAGAATGGCTGTGGATTTCGGTCATAGACTTCGAAAGGCTATCTGACCAGATCGCATGTGCTCTTCGAAATTATTTCTTCGTGGGTTATTCCAGACTTCTTCGAATGTTGGCACTGTCGAACTCAATAGGACTGCATGCAACTTGTCAAAGCAGAATGGCTATGATTTGCAATGGGAAGGCGACCTCTCCGCGCGTACGGGACGTCAGCTGATTTGGGCTCTTTCTACTTAGAGCTGTACGGGTCTGTTCCCTTCAGGGAAGGTACGGAGTGACGATGTCATTAATAATTTAGCTGCTTTCGTTTATCAATATTAACTCTATTAAGCTAAGATTGTAAAAAAACCACATATTGAGTACATATTAATTTATAGAATGTTATTTATATATTATTATTGTTTTAATTCTGCTTCTTATTACCTCTAGGTCACAGAAATTGGGGAATGGTTGAAATGATCTGTAATGGAAGCGGCAACTTGTTTGATGATTGCCGTGGTAGAACAGGAATCCTGTGAAACCGACGGTTCTTTTAACTGACCACTGTTGAATCTTCGAGTTGGTCATCATGAAACTGCACACTCCCCGAATGCAGGATGGAGAGAGGCTGGGCTTCAGAAGATGGCTTGCGACGTTGACGACATCAAGGAAAGGTAGCTGGAAATGATCCAATAGTATAACCTTTCGTCAAAATATTCCTGGTTTTATTTTGGTCGCGTTTTTAGTTTAGCTCAGGCAATAATCCCATCCCGATCAAATCATATCTATCGTTGCTCTGGGCTAACACGGCCATTGCATTAAAGGCATGACAATCTTTAGTGGTGCTTTAGCCATTTGACAATTGATTATAATTACCTTAGTTCAGGATAAAAAGATAACAATTTTTATAGGTAGCAGTCTATTGGCATGTTTCAGAAGTCTGGTCATTTAGATGAGACAAGTGCCAATTAGCGGCATTAGAGGTGGTTAGATAGGAAAAATTCCTATCTTAGGAGTTCCTCATAAGATAGGGAGAATACAGTGGTGAAGGAATGACTTTGAAAATAGATTATATAAATATTAATGGGTACTTGTAAATTTTTACATTACATTCAGCTCACCCTTCAACAACACTTCGTGTAAAGAATTTTATTGATTTGAAGATGGGAGTTCTACTATGGGAAGAGTATGTCCTTCATTCAATGAATTCTTCTTTGGTGCAACTTGACAGGAATTTTCATCATTAATGTTGACTATTTCCTAATGTTCATACAATTCTTACTATATAGTCACAAAGTGATTTCCTAATATTAACATTCTTACCATAGTCCAACTTATTTCCATCTGGTTGGGTTATTCATTCTGAGTGCAATGTGTCTCTTAACATTTGCATTATGAAGTGAATGTGAATGTTTGGTGGTGGCTTATGCCTGCCACACACCCTTGCGATGGTTTGCAGGGTAATGCCAAGAAGTAGAAGTAGAATTTACACTTTGAGGCTCTTTGGCAAATCGTTTTAATGACTGTTAAGTGAATGGATTCCTTTGAATTATTGTATTACCACTGTAGTGTCTTTCTCCTAACAATAAGTTCATTCCAAAGTGATCCCAGCAATTGTCCCAAGATTGTAGTGTTAACTGCCTGATAAGTAATTACTTAATTTATGACTGTGCATGTTCTTAATACTATTGGTTCTAATTATTGGTGTATCACTTTTGCTGATTCCTTTGTTAAAATTCACCTTAAACTTACATTGATCCTTATTGAAGATTTCAAAAGTATTGATTTTAAAAAAATCATAATTATAATGGAAGGAATCATTGGAGGTGATGTAGACAACTTTAAATAATAATCAAGACTTCATCCAGAACTTGACTGAATTTTCCGAATGCCAGTAGATTAATATATTGGAGTTGTTGATTAAATTTCTACTCAGACTAGTTAACATTAAAAGTGTGCCATCATATATTTGCATGTTCTCTAATTACCAGCTGTGGCGAATGTCTACCTCAGAGGAATGTATATTTTGTATTGTAATTTGAAACTAGATAAGCTTTAAATTATGCCCCCTTAGACAAAATGGTTTTCTTAAATTTCAATTCTCGTGATCAATAAATGTTCTTAATTGCTATCATGTATTCATTGGTTCATTCAGGCAACATTCTATACACTAAGTAGTTACTAATTATTTCTGTAAATTTCAGAATGGAACTAGTTATGAAATTTTTTACGGCACGCACAAAATGAAACTTCATATGAAAAGATAATTTCTACATTTCAATTAGTTCAGTGATATGCTGGATTTTCATTTATTCATGTTCCTGCATATTATTTGAAATACTAATATGAACCCTAATAAGGATTTAATTTTGGCATGAATTTAATGCTATGCTTATATGTAACATTGCTACATATTGAAAAATCAACTAGCTTCATAATTAACAATAATTTTGTTATAATCAAAAATTTTTTAGTACAAAATTTTTTCCACACATTTTAACACAATGCAATTGATTCCATTTATAAATTGAGACTTTAGAATTTTCTTTCACTTTGGTTTCTTGTTTTGGGATGAATGAGGTGATTTGTAGTGTTGTTAATGTAATATTTTGTTTTAGAAATCAGACCCCATCAGGAAATCATTTAACAATAATTCATTCCTTTAGGATGGCATGTAGTATGACTTAGGGTTGTTTTTTCCAAATAAGACATCTATAAAAAGCACCAAATTTATCTCATATTACAGTAATACATTCCTCTCTGAGATGAGTTTCCTATACGTATGATATGAATTACAACCAGAGTCCTCTGTATGCTGTTTTAACTACTACCAAGTCGAGTCATCGCATTCACTTCCTCAACTGGGGATTGCCTGGGTGGCCATCTTTAGTCTCATATTCATATAGAGGGTAAATGGGCGTAACTTGAATTCTTTGATGTTAATGAAGAGAGCAAGAAGTCTTTGAGTTGGCATATTGACTGTAATAGTAAATAATGACCGTAATAACAAAATGAACATCAGAAAAATTATGTGTTGTAAATATAAAGATATTGCACCTTTCCACTTAAATAAAATAAACTTTATTCGACCGGTTTTGATGTCACTTCATTATCATCGGGTCATCATTATTTTTGAAGGCACTCTTTTGATCTTCCCTCTGTCGAGGGTTGATCAAAAACACTTTCCCATCAGTTCTGGTTCTATGGCGTGATAATATGATCTCCTATATGGTTCCTCTAGGCGTTTTGTTTGCAAGAGTCTTTCGTCCTGTGCCCGTTCCATATATTTATAAGACTTTTTTTCAAGTGAGGTCAGCACTAATAGGCTTTTTCAGACCCGCGGGAATGGAATATAAGGATAGGAACGGAAAGGTAGATGTAAGTTTAGGCTTAAGTATACATAAGTGAAATTACTGGTGGTTCTCTTATTATTGTTGATTGTCTTATGACCACTGAGATATATCATAAGTTATAAGTCCAAACACAAACTCTTGCATTTTTATGAGTTTTTTAAATTTGTTTATTTCAAGTTTAAAGGAATCATTTATAGAAGAGTAGTTCATTTTCCCTTCTGATTAAGATTGTTTGAATTTTGACACAGGCTGTCACTGCATTGTCACTATTTTAACATACAAAATACTAGAATTACTGGCTGTGAAAACAGTTATCGAAACATATTAATTACGAATAAAAACACTATTTATTTCAGAATTAGCAGATTATAACTTATCATTCAACCGAAATTTATTAATCAGAGATCAATTACACAAAAATATCAGACTGAATAATACCAAGGTCCATATTGCAAAAATTTTGTAAAAAGTTTTGCTCAGCTTTATCTCTCGTAAAGAAACCAGGAAACTACTGTGAAAAAGACATTTTAATTCCAATGTATACATACATCGTGGTATATTTGAATCCATAGCTAGGTATCATTGTCTGCTGGGGGAGCTCGGTTAAGGTAACTATCAAAAAAATACTCCAAAAACATGTAATCCATGCTATTTTTAAATTAACCCCTCGGCTGTGGAATATGTTGATCAATGTTTTGGCGTGCAACTGCAGAGAATACGTTCATGTACGTATGACTGCCACCTTCGTACCCTCCCCCTAGATCCTCTCCCCAAATTTTATGGCCGGTCTTTTCCAAAAAGGGTCGAATTGTGAGACACATTCCTATTGTTCTACAGAATAGGGCTCCCCTTTGAAAGTGCCATTTATGACTGTTAAAGAGCCTCGGGTGAGTTTGACGAATGCATTCCATCTGCTGAGATTTGGGAAATTTTTTCTGACCCACCACCTCTTCATTTCCCTTAGTTGTCGTAGAGTTTCAATAGAATGCTGGTTATAAATAAAAAGGATTTATGTACTGTTTTATATCAAATTAATAAGAAATTTAAAAGAAAAATAAATATGGAATTCATTTTTCGATATATTCCTGCGTGAAATATTTTGACTGTAATCAATCATATCTCCACTACTCCCCCATTAGAGAGAACTGGGTGCTACTTGGTCAATAAAGATTGTCCCAGATGATAAACCTTTGTCAGAAATAGAAGG
>WURS02019962.1:0-11999 GCA_011762765.2 Rhinocypha anisoptera | reverse complement strand
CACAGACTTTCCTGGGGAATGACTGAACAACTTATCTTGGAATCTGTGCACCAGTCTGTCATTTTCTGGTGCTATTTTGTCCTTAGAGCTCGCTTATATCGGAATAAAAGAACATTTGGAACTGTGAGCTAGACTTTTGGACAATACAGGAAAAGCCCATTTGTCTGTGTTGACCTTAGCAGGATAGCCAATCTCTCGACCTTCCTCTTATTTATGGAATCATAATTGTTAACTGCAAGCCATACCTTATCTATGATTGTTCACGAAACGTAGCCAAAGATAATATTGATGCATGACGTACATTAGTTACGAGTGCATGATTTTTGGAGACAATATTTTAAAATCTTTTTAATGAAACGATCTATTTACAATGCATTTACAGATAGATTGATACAACTATTTCATGGCTCATTTTTTCCTACTTTTGGTGCCGTTATAAATGCCTAAAGAGGCGAATTTAAATGACCGCTGGCTATAACGAGTATTGTTATAACGAGAGATTTTTCGTCATTTATCAGCTCTCGTTATAGCAAACTTCGACTGTACATTTGATGGGGAGTCGGTAAAACTTATTTTATGGTAACAATGACAACTGGAGTTTGTTGAGTAACATGATGCTTCACTCAGGTGTACAAATAGTGGAGATACAAAGGTTTTTAAAGAGAGGGTGATATGAGGCATGGTGAAATTCATTACACATGAACTGTTTGAGAAGATTGTAAACCATTTACGTGAAATAACATTCTTTGATTTCAAGATGACTTTAAAATTTTTCAAGCTATCTAAAAATGTAGAAAATTTGGTATTTATTTAAAACTCCATAAATTAATTTTTTCCACTCTAGGATGGTGCAATGAAAAATGCAAATTTGACTTAATAAAAGAGACATTGGAAATTATTTGTTGCCAAAATGGGGTATCAGGACTGATATGGCATGTGGTTGACTATATATTCCTATATATTACACTTACCTCTTAGCCATGCAGGAGGGACCCGTCCATCATTCATACATATATACATTTCCTCTAGTTCAGTGGACATTACTATGATGCCCTGAATTCCCTTTTGTAATTCTTCTACTGAGGATTTTATAGATACCAGAAGTGCATTATAACGCTGAATCTAAAAATAAATTGTTTACATATAAATAATCATCATTTATATGGTGGTCTGTAAGATTTCATAATTGTAGAAAGACTAATGAAGATGAAAACTGAAAAGTCCACAAGCAGAAAAGCTATATCAAGACCCTGCTCCCTCTTTTTTCTTTGATTGCAAAGGAATTATCCAATAAGGAATCCACAACAGAAGGTCAAATAGCAAATGCTAACTATTTCTTGGATATTTTGAATCCTCTATGGGCCAGGATTCTTCGAGTTCAGCCCCAATACTAGGAAAAAGGAACATGGTAGATTGTTAGGGGCACTTACTTCTTGAAGAAGAACCACCACCAATGGACTTTTGTCTTCACCTGTAAGCTTATCAACACTCTCATAGTCAAGAGGGTCTGGTATTTTAGCTAGTACCTCTGAAGCTGTTCGTGTGACCTATCATATCAAGAGAAATCACTTAAAATTCTGAAAAATACTCAGAGAAGTGTTTAGCAGGCGAAGAAAGTTTCATATTGTTGATCAATAAAATAAGAATATCATATAAAAAGAAAAGCAAGGATGATTCAGAATAAATGCAGATAAAATTACCTTATCTTCTCCTTTTTCATCTGCTCGGTCTACTGCTTGCACTTGAAGGGAAAGTAAGCTGTCAAAAAGACCTCTTGTTTCAGTGATAAGAGAGGTAATGTCAGCATTAGTATGTTGCCCAAACACTTCAGGGCGATCCACATTTGGAAGAATTACAATATAGTCTTTATAAGACTGCATAGAACCATCTCTTGGGATATAGTATGTTGGTAAACTGGACAGCCTGAAGGAGGGGTCAGAATAATATTAGCACAGCAAATGACCAAAATTCCCTTGAATTTATTGAATTGAGTGTTACCTTTCATTGTTGTAATATACACTTACATCTAACTAATAGTACAAGACATCTGATAAAAGAATATTTTATTATTTTGATAAAGTTATTTGATAAAAACAATTTGAAGAAAGGGTCACATAGGTACACATAGGTATATGAAAATTTTATATACCCTCTGAAAAGTATAAGCAGTTGAAGGTGGCTTCTGGATTATCTGTTGTTTGAAACAGGGAGATAAGAATAAAAGAGATTATGTTTGTATATAAATGGAGATATATGTTTGATGTTCTGTGATGTGCCACTGTCTACTTTTCTAGATGAAAGAAATGATTTCCTATTTTGAACAAGTGACCAATGGCTGGCTTCCCCCTCACTTTTAATCCATCTTCCTTCATCTACCCAAAATGGACAACAAAAGATTTAATGTAGTCTCATCAAACTGTTCATCCTAGGTACTGAAAGAACCCACATTAAAACATTGCCAACAATGTAGCACAATTACTAATTAATCTTGTCTATCACGTCTACCACACAAGACATTTAGTCTTGTCTATCATCATTCCAAAATACTAAAATATATAATACTGGGAAGAATAAAAGGGAAGCTTGAGGTCATGCTTACTGCTCCCTCAAGACCAATCAAGCTTCAAAAATGGAAGAAGTGATCTACCTTTAAGAGGGGGTGGGGTCATGGAAAGGAGAGCTCAAAAGACACATTTATTTCTTTCATAGATTTTGAGAAATATTTTCATCACATGCAATGATAGCTATTGTTTCAGATACTAGGAGTATAGGAGCAAGAGTAAATTACAAAAGATTAGGATACAGCACACAAGCGCAAGAGGATAAGATGAGCCAGGGTGTGAGCCAAGGTTGTCCCCACCACAGTTCAATCCATACATTCAGCAATCAATGAATGGGAACAAGAAAGATGGTAGAAAATGTACAAGGTAAACAAATCAATTTCTTAGGATCTGCAGATGATGTGGAGACTTTGGCTAAAAGTGAAGGACGTCTATCACACATGCCGAGAGGGCTGGATGCCATCATCATTAATGGATATTGCATGAATATCAATGGAGGAAGGGTAAAGATCCTTGTGATGTGCAGCGATGGAACAGAGGCTACCCCAGATGTTAGAAGACTTGAAATAATGGAGGAGTTGAAGTACCTGGTAAGCAAAATCTCATCCCATGGTGAAAATATTAAAGGTATAGTTGCTAAGATTAATCAGGCCAAAGTGGTTTTTAAACTGAGAAAGAGCTCCTTACATCAAATAACATTAAAAATAAGTCTAAGGAAAAAAACCCTTAGAGACCCTCATGTGGAACATGTTCTTCTATGGATGCGAAACATGGACTCTTGACTGGAATGGAAGAAGAGGAATTGAGATGTGGTCCTACTGGAGAATCCTCCAGATGTCACGGGTAAATAGGATGACAAAAGAGGAGGTACTAGAGAGAGGGAGAGTACAATGGGAAAGGGACCTGACACTTGGGTAGACCACATTTTGAGGGACTATCAGCAACTATGCTGGAGGGCACAACTGAAACTATTAATCAATGCAAGAGGTGTACACTGAACAAACTGTAGAGAATATAGGATGACATTCCTATCCAGAGTTGAAGAGTCTGGCTCAATAACATGAAGAATGGAGAAAAAAACAAATCTATGGATTGCTGTCCAAAGAAGATGAGCCAAACTGTTTGAAGATTAAAACAGGGTGTTTAATAAAAAACAGAGAACATTTTTGGAAAATATAGCTTTTGTATAATTTTGGAAGAAATATTTTATCCTAAATTCACTTACATTATAGTCCTAATTGTCCACTTATGGCATGCCTATATCTTTTTGGAACAATAATAAAGAACTCATATGCAAAATGAATATTTTTGTTAGAAAAAAGGTAGTTTGTATTTTATCTAACGCAAGTCCACTTGAGCATACCTCTTTTTGAGAAACTACATGTCTTGAGAGTTTATATTAGGTTTACAATCCACTCATTGTTACATCTGAAAGAAAACCTGGGCCAGTGCTCTACAAGGGCAGTTGTGCACAACTAAGCAAGAAACTCTATGGATCTACCACCATGTGTAGACTGAGCATTACATGTAAAGTTGAGAGTTTACCTCTCAAATCCCTTAAAATGCTGCATAGCTCTGCATAAACTGTCTTAATAATATATTCACAAGGCTCTTCATGAGTGGCTCATCACCAAACTCCTCTACTCCCTCTGGAGGAGTATTTTGAACTTGACTTCTCCAAATAAGATCTTGTGCTTTCCCAGTGAATAATGTTTACAAAGTCTCCTAGGGTTTTCCACCAGGTCAGGGGGTCCATTTCGGCCAATGGTTTGACTCTCAACTCAAGAGTCATCATTAGGACTGTTGAGTACTCTACTATTGCTGTAGAGCACTCAACAGCCCTGATGATAACCCTCAAGTTGAGAATAGAAACATCAGCCAGAATGGAGCCCCTGACCTGGTGGAAAACCCAAGTCATTTAAAAATATTTACAGCATCTATCATAGTGTACTCTATGAACTTCAAAGATGAATTAATATTATTATTATTTTTTATTTGACATAATCTTCAGTTAATCCTGAGTGTTTTAAGTAAAGAGCACCACCAAAGTGATTCTTTACTGTTGTGCTAAGTTTAGGAACTTTCTGGCGATGTGACATGTTGATATTACTATTGCCTTTTGTAGCTTAATATATGTATTAAGGTTAAGATGGAGTGTTTTGAAGCTGTCGTAAATTTGCTTGGGTACTATTCCAGTTGCTGAGATTATTATTATTTGACATGAAAGGTAACATTCATCCCCATCACATCTGTAACAAAGATAACCTGGATGTACCATTGTAGGCAGACTAAAACCAACCATTATTTTAATGACTTAAAACCTTGTTTCATTAATTTATTGCCAAAACAGACAAGAAATGTCAGTGTGGCAAGGTTTAAAAAAGCATTGCAGGTATGGCTATTAGCTAAAGCATTTTACTCCATAAATGAAACTTCTTGGTTGTGACAACATTAATATTATTTCTTCAACTTAAGAAGCCTTTAAGAAAAGGAAGTAGTTAATTAGAGGGACCTAAAATAAAAACTTGAAAAAAAGGTAATTGAAAACCCTTATATTGAGTGTAGCATTGCTGTGAAACCTGGTTCTGATTAGAACATGATTAGGAAGGATGATAAGCATTGATTGGAGGCATCTGAGATGAGGTTTGGCAAAGGATGGAGAAGGAGAGGGAGGAAAACTAATAAAGAAGTGCTGAGAATGGCAAGCTGTGTGAAATCTAAAGAAGGCAGGAAATATGGATGGAAGAGGAACTCAAAGGCAATGAAGGTTGTTGAGGTTGTATTAGAGGGTAGAATGTTGGGTAAGCGAGGTAGGGGTAGGGAGAGAATGCAGATTTTGGATAGAATGATAGGTGTTGGGATGTAGATTTGAAGAGGGATTAAATTAAGACGTAGCAGGACAACACTAACCTGAGGCTCATCAAAAACCTACCTTAGCTGGAAGATTACCCTTTAATCAATATTATTATGTCTATTAGTTGTGTTAATTCATTCCTATACCAGGGGCATTTCTTATTTGTGTTTATTCTCTTTTCCTTCAATTGTAATTATTTAGTGAATTTTGACAAGCCCTTCAATGAATGTTATCTATGCATGTACCTAGAATTCATGTAATCTTTGGGCAAATAAATAAAAAGTAAATATATTTAAAAATGTGAAAAGTTCCATTTTACATTACAATACTAATGCAAATTCATGTTTTCAATTCAGATGATATCATATTCAACAAGCAAATTAATAGATTCAAACAAAATAAACCAAAAAATATTTTCAAAATTTATATTAGTACCTCCAGAGACTTTGATGATAATACCAGTGACTTTTATTCCATGCACTGTAGGCCAGGTAAGAATTTTCATGTATTCCATGGGCCAGAACATATTTATGACTACGGAGTGCTTATTTCATTTTTCTATATTCATGGCAGGTTACAGAGTTCATGGACATAAAAGGATATTCATCTAAAGGAATTATGACACATTTAACTATTGCTCTTCAAGGAAAGGGAGAAATACCTAATTACACCTTCCACCCTAACCCACCAGTTATCACTCTTAAGCCAACAAAAAATCAGAAACCATCTACGATCACTGTGAGTTTCAATTTATGATTATTATAAACCGAGACCATTTCCAAATAAAATCGGTAAATTAGTGTACAATCCCTCTTACCCTATTTCTATTTGCAATGACATCTGGCTGGGATTACTGTAAAGTGCCTTCTTCCCTTGAGCTATTCTGCTTATTATTTTCCTCTTACTTCTTCCATCATGTGACCTGGTTACCTAGGTAGTAAGATTCTTCCACACACATACCTGTATTCTTCCTTGATTTTCTTTAGTAATTATTTTCCCTAATTGTGCTGGAGATCATTACATTCGTTTTATTCTCATCTTTTGGTCGTATTTACTCATTCCAAAAACATTTAAGTTTCGGGATAGCTTGATTTGCATGAATTCATTTTACATTTTAAATGTTATCTTATATGTCAAAATAATAATGCTATAGTGCAACGTTATTTTGTTATTTCAGATTCAAAACTTGGGTAATTCAGTTCTAGACTTTCATATTGGCATAATAACAGAGAACATTGAAACAGATGTAAAATCAAAGAAGAATAGAGATACAAGGAAAATGAAATCAAAGGATTTACCTAAAGGTAAAAAAATAGGAAAAGATGACATTTCCCAACATGAGGAAAAGATAGAGAAAAAGGGAACTGGTATAAAAGAAAAAAAAAAGAAACGGAAAGGTAAAGAGGCACAAGAAGTTAACAACGGTAGTAGGAAAAATAATTTTGCGGAAACAGAAACAATGGAAGACGAAAAAATACACATAAAAGGAACAGGGGTGAAAGAGGAATTAATCGAAAACCTGAGAGCCCCTGAAGATGAAAAGACCGTCTTCACGATTGAACCTCACGATGTTGTACATGTTCTGTCACAAGAAAAGAAGGAATTAAAATTTTGCCTGCAACGAGAAGTGAGAAATTTATACAAAACATTTTCCGTGCCACTTTATCTTTTTGGAAGAGACAATGAAGTTAGTGAGGTAAAGGTTAAAGTAATTTCAAAGTAAACGATGTATATAGTTAACAGTTAATAAAAACATTCACACTAAGTCAAATAAAATTATATCAAAATAAAAAGATATGGTATATATATGAGCAACGAACAGCATTTGATTCATGCAATGAACTTCAGTTAACGTGCAATATTGGCATATTTTCCATGCTGGCAGAAGTATGGACGGGATAAATAGCATGATACTACAACGAGGTGCGTACCAGTGGAGCAAATTAAAAAATGAAACAAGCTACTTTTCACAAGGAATGTGAAGTCATCAATTGTCACAAACGGTTATAATAAAAATGTTATCATAGAAAGATGTTACATTCAATAAGAACGTTTCATAGTATTCTTACTCTGAAACATGTCACCTATGAGTTATCGTATTTAATTTTCCCATTTTTACAAGTTTAATATGATGTATTAATTAAGGATATTCATTGAACTTAACATATATTTAAGTACATTCCCCGCCGTACCAAAGACTCAAGCAGATTATTCTGACCAGATATAGGCTATTAAAAAAACCATTGAAACGATTCAAACATTAAGTGCGCGGATTTCGTGGATTGTGGTGGATTGCGCATATTGCCATGACCGTCGTGTAATGACAGTGTACCGAACCGGTTGAGTGCCGTGCTGCACGCTCGTGTTGTGGAAACAGATATTTTATTTTCTTGTAAATAACGATTCAATATTCGGAGAAGATGAGCGAATTAGTGTGGGGTATCAAGAACGGAGATCTTGATCAAGTTAGAGATATAATAGAAAAAAAGGTAAAACAATTCCGTGAGTATTTTCATCCTATATGTTGATTGTGATTTCACATAACCTATTGATAATTTATTAGGCAATTGATGTCAATGTGGAAGTTGACGGACGTCCACCCATCCATTATGCAGCTGATTATGGTCAATCTGACGTTATGCAGTACTTAATAACCAAAGGAGCGAATGTGAATGTAAGTTGATGTTGAAATTTGGTTGAAATCAAATATTTGAGCTTTTTTGCACCCCATGCTAAACAAGGAACTGCGTTTTATTTCATGCTGTAGGCACAAGATAAACACGGAATAAGTGCCTTACTTGCTGCCATATGGGAAGGGCACACGGCTTGTGTGAAAATACTCCTTGACAAGGTAATCGACTGCTGTTCTCGCCCCATGTAAATTAAATTTCAAGTTGTTGGTCCATCTTCAACACTTGGGTTCTTTGAAAATATAGGTCATTGGTGTGAATACAATACTTGAAAGTATTGGCCGCATTATGATTGCTCATTTATTATGTATTTCTGTCAAATTTATAATGACCAAACAACATAGATTTTAAGTGACATTTGGTATTCTGGCAAATCTAATATTGTAAAAAAAAACGTTCAATGTGAGGTTAGGTAACCCCACTAATTACCTAGGATTTTTTCTTATTATTAATTTTATTAGGCTACATACTATGAAATGTTCTCGAATTCTCCCCACATGCCGAATTTTTTAACAATACTGGTTATAAGTCTATTTCTGTTTCTTGGATGAGAATGTTTGGCTAATCAAGTAAGTCTAATTTACAATTATAATAAACAACTTTTGTGCATTTGAATTTTAATATAGAATGCAATCAAATTATGTAGTAGGTATTACATACTGTCATTGTCACAATATAAAATGGTAATTATCAGAATGGAAATCATATGGTATAACAACATGACAGTAAATGCTGAATTCCCTCTAATGTTTAATTTTTTTATGTCCAGCCAGTTTCAAATTGAAATAAGAACTAAGGACATGTTTTTACTCTTGGGGATTAACCCAGGGTTCAAATAAAAGCACTTTCATTTAGCTAGCATTTTCACCTGCATTGTCATCATCTTTGTTGGAACTGCCTTTCAACAGGTTGCAAACGATTCTCCTTCATTGTGTTCTGAGAATCTTATTTCATTTGTCTAACTTCTGCCAATTTTTGTCATTAAATATTCCAATCTCCTCCTTTTTGCTCTCCTTCAATGATTCTCCTTGTACTTTTGTCATGATATATGTCTCAACTAGGATGTCTTTCTCTTTGATTTCACTCTGCAGGTTTTATTTTCTCCTTCTATTCCCATCAGTACTTCCTCATTTCTCAGCACATCAGTCCACACATCGTCTTAATCTTTCTTCTCCATAACCATGTTTCAAAACTTTCCAGGTAATTTATTTTTAATTGCCCATGTTTCAATGCTATAAAATAACACACTCCAAACAATATATTTACCAAGCATATTTTTCAGCTGTATTGGGACTCCATATGCTCTCAAAAGTCCTTTTAACTTTTTAAAGGCCCATAAATATTCCTTTTCTTTTCTCCTCGTGCATATATAATAACCCATATAAATGGCCAAAGAAAAGAATACACTATCTTTCCCCATTGACATGTTATCCCTCATGACCATGGGGTGTTGCACTATGTGGTATTTCCCCTTCCTTTTGCCTGAACATAGTTCAGCATAGTTAAATCCTAATGCGGTATTCCATATGTATTATGATAAAAACAGTGATTATATGCCTCCAATTCTGTCTAAATAGAAGGTGAAAATATATTGCATTAACTATGGCAGAATAGACATTTCTGTGGTGCAGCATACTATCTCTCCCAGGTTGGACAAAGCAAGTTATTAGTGGTGAGTTTATGCAAGATGTGGTTGATCCAGCAAATAAAATACAACATACAGAAGCATTTTTTTGTAGTTTACACATTTTATGAGGCCACAGTAGCCTAGTGGGGAATCAGGGTTCAAGTTACAGTGATACCTTTGGATACCTTCATCTGCACCTAAACTGAGTGGTTTTCCTATTACCAAAGCTTCCTGGGAAACCCTTAGTTGCACAGGGAAAGGATCATCCCCCCCACCCTGGTAAGAGTGGATTTTCACATGCTGTAGTGTTAAGCACTAATTGAGCCGTACCCTCAACTATCAAACTGACCAGCCAAACGGAGACAGAAGACTGCTTTGGTTTTTTACACTTTTTCCATGCTTAAGCTTCAGAATCATGGGAAAGTAAAAAAACCAGTTGAATATTATGCAATTACTTATTCTGGTCGAGCAAAAGAATATTCTCATATATCCAGGCAGAGGTGAAGAACCTATAATTCCCACCATATTTTTTTTTCTTTTTCTACTTCATACAATAATTGATAAACTGATAGGAATCCTCAATACTGATATCCAAGGGGCTGATCCAGCAAAATAACACGATAGGAGAAGTATTCTCATGGTCATTTAAATTGATTTAAAATTGTGAGAGAAATGTTTGTGGATTAGGAAAGCATATTACAATACAATGGGTCCATGGAAATATATTTTTAGTCTTCATGCATTTATGACTAAAAAATTAATGAATACTATCAGAAAAATAATAATTTTTTATAAACATCAAACCATCTCCACAATCAGGACCTTAAATCCATAAATTTAGTGTAAACCTCCCATGTCATTATCATTCATCTTGAAAGAGAATCTGAAATTGCTCATAGCTTACTTAACTTCATTCAAGACTCTTAGAAGTATGTGAAATATTGTTTCCAATAATGTAGGAGACCCTGTCTTCATTCAGAACTTCATCTAGAAAACTTCTTTAATTTTTTTAGCCATTTTCAATTTTTGTTGTTCATATTTTGTTCTCTACCTGTACATTAGACCTATCATAGGGCTAGAATACATTCCTTGGAACTGTATCTTGAATGTTGACATCTTTTAAATGTGCATCATACACTTCTGTCTCAGTAGACTAGTATTATAACCTCTACTGTTTATTAAACACAATAGAACATGTCCTTATTTTTTAGTCTCTCATGAGAATCCAGTTAAATACATCATTCTTCCAGGTCACAGCTTCATTCATCCTGTCTTATAGTCTGAACTGAGGTCAACTAAGGTGATTGCAATTTTATTGCTTTCATTTTTGCCACTGGAATCTTTCTTAAACTATGGCTGTTTATTGTTTCTTTGGGCATCATTAACCCTTAGTTGGTGAAAGTTGTCTGAAACACTGCTAGACTATTTAAAGTTTAACAAGTTCACAGACCTTATTTTTAAGAATTATGGCATTTTTTCTACCTTCTAAGTGTGAATAGCAGACCCTAAAACTCTTTACTTTCTCTGAAACACCCGAGTTAAATAAATATCTATATAAATCTGTCAAGTGGTCTGTGAGACCTCACATCACTAATCTCGAAAATTCAGTCTAAATTGTTTTATTTCTTCACAAATAAATGTATTAGGTTAATTTATAATATTGGACACTTGTTCCATAGAAATTTCAAAGATTTTCATTGAAAACTTGTTTCTTAAAATTTGGAATAAATGCAATTTTGTTGCAAATAGGATTGTTTTTTTTCTCTTGCTATATTCAATCACTTATGTTGAAAGGATAGTGGTTAGAATCTTCTAAAGCTATCAGTTTACAAGTATGTTTCATAAACATAAATAGAATTAATATGACAATTAAAAAATATGAAAGCTATAATACATAAAATGGTGGTCTCCTATATCTCATGCCTGTAATTGTGTCATATAAATAATCCACATTACATGTTAAGGGTTAATGCAGCAAATCCATCTCGACTGTTTGGCTATCCAGGCACCTATTTATCATAATGAAATGCATATTTCCAGATTCTTTGTTTTTTTTCATATTTCTGTTATATATCATCATACAGGCGGAATTTGTCTAGAATATTTTCATTGGAATTCATTTATTATTTTACATGACTAGTAAATTCATTGGTATTTTAGAGAAATCAGCCCCTGGAACATTGTTGAATATTATTGTCTCAGGCGTAACTTTATGGAATTTGCTCAGCATATTGGAATAAGAGAAACACTTGGTAATTCCACACAAA